>OZ024909.1:18919834-19132334 GCA_964017125.1 Flabesymbios commensalis
CAACCCCTGGAGAACCCTTGCAGGGTTCTCCCGGGGTTGCATGGTGATAGTAATGAAGGGTTATTTTTAAAGAACTTATATTGTTTAGAGTGTCCCAGCCAATTAACAGCCATATCTGCACCCAGCATAACCGGGCTGCCTAACTCACTTCTTGCGATGTCATCAGTCTATCATATCTGACGCTTTCTCACACAATTCACAACCTCCCACTCCCCTGTTTCATCCATAACTACATCTGCTGACTCACTGTCTCACTTTTCAACCATACATCTTGTTTTAGGCTGACATCAGTTGTCAGCCAGGTGGGCGAAAGACATTGACTAGATTCCACATATAATTACAGTATATATCGCTTTCTATTGTGCCACATAACTAGTATTCACAAAATAACAGCATTAACTAGAATAATTATGATGAGTAACGACATATGTTTGAACATTAAAAAATAAGTATACCTTAATCAAAACAAATCTCCAGGAGAGAGTTGGAGTAAGTCAGGCTCTTTTCCGTATACACGTGGGCATATTCACATATGGGCAACAGATTACCCCTACAACGCTGAAATATTTTTGTCAATTTGAATACATCATAAATGTCTTTCTAAGCTATTTCTATTTCAATTGAATATCTGTTATGGGTTTACGGCCATTATGAATATTTTACTATTTCGGTGCGATATTACATCACACACAAAATACAGACGCAAAATACACCATTAACAAATGCCATGAAAATGTTGCGTTTATGGCCGTTTTTAGTATTTCTGCCTGTCATCCAAAAAAGAAAATTTAAAGAAAAAAATGTGCTTTAAATTTAAAAAAATGTACGTATATTTGATTCAAATTGTACAAATCTAAGTAATTTGTATTCACTTGAAGTTGTGGATCGCGGTAGCGAGGCACAACTTCAAGTGACTAAAAATCAAATTGTATAATGTAGCGCTTAAAGGGTTATTAGTAAACATTACGTATCTGTGTAATTTTTCACTTGGGGTTTGTTTTTTTCTTTTGTGGCATCACTTACTCCACTCTCTCATCGGGGTCTACGTACAATAAATCGTCTTAGTCACATATTTCATATTTAAATATGTTCACATTAATACCACTACATACCAATATGCTCATTATATTATACATTATGGTTATATTATACGCTCATATCAACAGACTTACAGCCACAGTTGTGTTGTGCTGATGAAATCAGATATCATGACGACTAAACTCTGACGCATAAACAATTCCCATCCTTCATAATTGTTTGGCAAACTGATATTCTCATTTCGTATGCACAACTAAAATTGCTCATGAGGTCCGAAAATGTTAACTTTAAAAGAGTAATATTAGTCCCCTTGTAGTTCAAGGGTTGTGAATGTCACATAAACCCTTTACTCCTCACTTGCTTGCCATCGGAAAAGATGTAACGGTGAAAAATCTGTCCGACGGACATTTCTCATATTCACACCAAAGTATATTTTCTCGAAAACGTTACAGGAACGTTCAGGAGAAAAAACCATGATACACGAGAGCCTTAAAAAAATCAAGTTATACACAAAGCAGCAGAATACAAGATAAAATACTGGAACGTCACGGTTCTCATAAAGAACTAAGTTATCTTATTCAAATTTTCACCAACTTGAAGTTGTGTCTCGCTACCGCGACACACAACTTCAAGTGGGTGAAAATTACTGATATTTGTTTAATTTGAGACCAAACTTTTGAAAATTTCAATGTTTGAACACTTATTTCATTCCCAATAACTGTGATTTGACCTGTTAATAAAACAGATTAAAAACGACAATAGTCGTGCTTGGCGGTTAAAGGGTTATATAGCCCTTAGTGTGCCAATCACGACTTTTATAATTTCACTCTGGTTTATTAGCACATCAACTTGCAGTTTTTCAGAGCGAAAGTTATCTTTATTCTTTAAGAACTAAATTGTACGGTCCCAACTTGAATAAATGCATTGTTGTGGATCGCGGTAGCGAAACACAACTATGCATTTTTTGACACTTTAAGCGGGCGGCAATTTTTATTATTCAAATTGGCGCTCAATGGGTTATGTGTGATTATGTTTTCATCTATTTTTTTTACATCGGATCCAAAAGCTGATTGGTGTTGACAGTGACTTGGTGAACTATGTGGCTTGATTGTGCAGCGTTGCTGGAACAATCGTACGTCGCGTTGATGCCATAAATGTCATGCTGCATTCGTGCCGAAAAAATCTCCACATGTTCTTCTCGAATACTATCCGTGAGTCACTTCTATATCCAAAGCAATGTTATGTGGACAATATCCATTTTTAACGCTGCAACAAAATATTGTCTGTATGATACTGTATTTTATCTCAGTTCATTTTATAGTTTGAGCTGTGTTCCCAGCAAACACTAGGCGTTGGCCCAACAATTGAACAACGTCTCGTGTTGCTGGATTTCATTGATTTGCATTGCATATTCCACTAACTATTGTTAAATGGCCTAATAATATTTTATTGTTTGTATGTGTATTTGTGTGCATTGTGTGGCATATTATCATATTACATTACCCTGTATATACTTGGCAATAAATCAGCTTACATTACGTTTTTCATAATAGATCTGAGCCACTGCATTTGCATTGTGTATTATATTTTATTTTATAGCATGTGCTAGGATGAAAGCATGTTCTGTGTGTTTTTTATGATATTGATAGTAATCTGATAGTGATTATATTTAGATGTTTTATAAAGCACTGCCTAACTTTGCATTTGTAAAAAATCTAAAAAACCAAAAGAAAATATACAAATGGCACGTTTCTAGATTTCCCCATAATTGCAGCACACTTCTTGCGCAGCACTTACCACGGTCGCATTATAGACATTTTGCTCATAGCAGTGACCCCTTGTCCCCCTTTTCCTCATCTGCGGTCTCCTTAGCCACCTGTTCTGTGCTGTTCTCAACCGAGTTTTCGCCACCAGAAACAGCTGCGGCAGGACTCTAAAACAGAGAATAGAAAACATCAATGAATTGCAAAGCTTTGATAGTTGTTCTTTTATATCTATACAAATATATTAGTCCTACAGAAATTCTTAAAGGATGCAGTTGATAGAAATAATGCCACTATGTACATTCCACCACATAAATACTAATGTCTACATATAGTCCATGAGCCAGAATTGGTCACCGTGCACCCCCCCCCTTTCCTACACTACTCACCACATCAATATTTTTTGGGCTTTGATAAATTATGTCCAAAACGTGAATTGAGATGTAATAAAATAGGGACAAATATTTATTTTGCCGTCTTAAGTCGATCCGTGCGCTGCAAGGGTGAATTGTTATATATACATAAGAATTGAGTGTTGTGTATTTATTTCTCGTACCATCATTCGCTAATTTAACAGTTCAAACTTGAAACACAATATTCCATATGATTTAAACATTGAAAAGACAAGGAGAGTGAAAACAAACTGTAGATATGTTGATTTTATCCCCTTACCTTTGGCTCAGGCTCCATTGACATGTCCAGAATGATCTTGCCGACGTTTTTCCTGTCGTGCATCTTCTGCATGGCGTCACCAATCTACAACATGGTGCAACGGTAAAAAATATATAACCAACAAACATCTAAACTCAGGAATGTTATTATCTTCTGCATGGCGTCACCAATTTATAGCATGGCGCAACATTACAAAATATATAACCAAATATAATTAATTATAAACGGTTTTTTTCTTCTGCATGGCGTCATCAATCTACAGCATGGCGCAAAAATACAAAATATATAAACAAGTATTTAATAACGCCAGGAATGTTATTATCTTCTGAATGGCGTCACCAATCCAGAGCATGGCGCAACGATTACAAATATATAAACAAATAAAATTAGGAGTGTTATTATCTTCTGTATGGCGTCATCAATCTAGAGCATGGCGCATCGATAACAGATATATAACCAAGTATCTAAAGTCAGGAATGTTATTATCTTCTGCATGGCGTCACCAATCTGCAACATGGCGCAACAATAAAAATATATAACCAAATATTTAAAGTTAGGAATGGTATCATCTTCTGCATGGCGTCACCAATCTACAGCATGGCGCAACAATAAAAATAGATAACCAAATATTTTAAGTTAGGAATGTTAATATCTTCTGCACGGTGTCGCCAATCTACAGCATGGCGCAACAATAAAAAGATATAACCAACTATTTCAAGCTGGGAATGTTAATATTTTCCGCATGGCGTCACCAATCTACTGCATGACACAACAATAAAAAATCCAGGAATAAAAAAGTCAGGAATGTTGTTATCTTCTGCATGGAATCACCAATTTACAGCATGGTCCAACAATAAAAAATATCTAAACAAATATCTACTAAAGTGGGTAATAATAATATTGCCCTGCATGTCCTCACCAATCTGTAGCATGGCACAACAATAAAAAAAATACATGTATAGCAACAATCAGAAATATTATTGGAGACTGTCCTAGAAATTAAATGATGGCAATATCTAAACATAGCTGAATATAAGACGTTTAAGCACAACAACTCCTTGTTAGCCAGCTGTTTTAATAATTTATATTCACATGCGAATTCCCGTGTGAAGTTATTATTCGCAAAGCAACAAGCAAAGAGCAAAGCGCCAGGTTAATGGTGATATGAAAGTATTTTTTATTAGCAAACTTATTATAAATTTAGATACACAATTACTTGCAGTGGCCCGTCGAAAAGAAAAACTTTATAAAAGTAGCTAGAGATGCGCTCTCCTTGAGCAGCGCTGATAAGTGCCAAGAATCTGCATCTGCCTATGCCCTATATAACTATTCCCACGTGATCTCTCCTACTCAAATCCTCACTGCCTGGATATACCAATACCGTATACTACAGATCGTTAGAAATTGCAAACATCGCATGAATAATCTCGAACAAAATGAAATGAAATGAATCGGGCTTTAGGCCACCTTTGTGCACATATAGGCTAAACTGGGCCAGGAGAACCTCCTGAGGATGGTGAGATGATTGAGATGACACTGTCCTCCAGACACAGGATTCGAAATTCGAGCCCTGGCGGTCTGAGGCCGAGCACGCTACCTCTCGGTCACAGAGGCTCCCCACAATACTGACTTTCACACGTGGAAGGGGAAGAAACATTCTTGTTTCTTTCAAACCGCCGAGACCGGGAACCGAACCCCGAACCATTACCCTAGGGCCCCCGCCCATAATCTTGAACAAAATGAGCTATAACATGTACTGACGTCTTCCATGGCCCAGGCGGAGTCGATCTCTGGCTTGATTTTCCCCTCGTTGAACATCTTGAACAGCTCGTTCACCACATCTCTGACGTGTTCATGTCGTCCCTGCTTGAACAGCAGCTGGCGCAGGTGAAATCCTCCTATGCTTTTATTTTCGTCAAACAGCTTGATAGGGCTGATTTTGTCCACCTGCCACCACTGCAATCAAAATAAGGCAGTTAGAGAGAGGTTTAGAGGCCATCTCATGCACAAATAATCATAAAAATAATTTTTCTCAACTTTCTCTTCTTCTCAGTAGAAAAGTGAATCTGTTCTGATAGAAAGAAGAGAAAGTAAAGATAATATAAATCTTAACCCCCTAAACACTAATTTATTGATTTCAAATTTTCACGCACTTGAAGTTGTGTCTCGTTATCGTGACCCACAACTTCAAGTGGGTGAAAATCCCTCTTATTTGTTTAATTTGAGACCAAACATTTGCAAATCTTGGTGTTTAAACACACATTTCGTTCCGAATAACTGCTAATAAAAACGGACTAAAACGATTATAGGTGTGTTTGGCGTTTGTTGCTTGTACCTATAACAGATTTTGAAAGTGAGTTTAGTCGTGTATTAAGTCTACAACACTATCAAAAGTGGAAAACACGTTGTGTGCCTGCTGATTGCAATCACTTATTCAAAAGACTATATGCCGACTAGTCGCGATAATAACATCCTAACATTATCAATAGGGCTAATACCATAAAAAACCCTCTGAGACTCACCGATTTGGCAAAACTGAAAAAGCTTTTGGTTTCTCCTGTCACCACGTTCTGTGAACCTGATAAACACAGAAAAAAATATTGTTGTAGTGTTTTTACGTCATGTGAAATTAAGGCAGTGTCTGGATTGAAATGAATTTAGCCTTGTTGGGGGATATACACAATAAACAAATCATTCCTTGCCAAAAATACGTTTAATGAATACATTTCTAAGCCACATAATACATATCACATCTACAATAACTTTTCCCTGTGGCCAAAATTCAACAAAACAAGTATTTAGAATAAAGCCTCAATCATCCTGGTACCAGCGATTATAAACGATTTCGGAGTATTTCTTACGGGCTTCTCAAGGCAGTCGTGAGAAAAATCTTCGTATTCCGTTGTTCAGCTAGTGGAAAAGCCCTGGAAATGTCGAGAAACTTCACGAGCGCTTCAAGAATGGATTGACACTCAGGAAAAAATTACCTTTGAATTATCAGTCATAAAATGCTAATATTAGTATATGTTGTGAAAATAAAATTTTGGACATATATAGGCCTATACGTGCAAACTAATACGAAATATTCGTCACGAAAACAAGCATTTGGAAGGAGTTGAATCCGTTCAAACTAATAAGGTAACATGAGCTTGATTTTAGGATCTATAGTGGGATGGGCACAAGGAAAAATTCCACAGTTTAAGACACATGGGCAATGTTATTTTTATCTGTGTTATTTTTCAACCGTGGAATTAGTGAAATGGGGAACATGAGCTGGGGGATGGGTTAGTTTGGGGATGTTAAACATACAGTCCTTGGGCTAAATTACTATTGTAATTCGGTAATTGAGAAATTAATTACAATTACACTGTATTAGGAATTGAAAATTATTGATGTGAAATTTGGCGTTATATTAAGCCCATTAATCTACAAAAAGTTTTTGAGGACTACGGATTAGGTAGCTGTCGGTGGTGAGTTAACTCAAGGGTTCTATTCTCCTTGGTCGTCTGAACGGATTGATTTGCCAATTAGGATTCACTCATCTTTCAGTAAGTAGGCAAGGTTGACGAACAGTAACTGTTTATGTTGTCAGCTTATAAAAGTATAATACACCTCGTATTCAAACATAGGCCCTAATTGAGTATTGCAATTTCTGGTAAGCATCAATTTGATTGCATATATGTTTAGGCCTAACACTTGTTGAAAGAGCGTGCAGCGCGCGGCCCTGCACGAAAAAAACGGCGATAGGCCTACACGGGTTTTAGCTTCAACTCGACGAGGCCGATTTTAACGTGATCACCTAGTCAAAATGAGAATGGGGGACCAAGGATATTTTCAAAAAAAGCCACACAGGATCAGCGGGGTTCGAGCCCGGGACGCATGTATGACTAGTGAGGCAATCAGGCGCTCTACCAAAGCGCCACGTCCCGTTCACTACGTTTAACCCTTAACTCTTTAAGGCCTCACGATGCATTAAAGCATCATTTTACATCCCTGAAAACAGACTTATTTTTCCAAGGGTTTAAAAAAACATTTCCATGAAACTCTTTTACCAATACATGGCAATTTTCTTAAAATTTTTCACCCACATCAAATCATCTTCAACCACTACAAGTAGAGAATTGCGGCAGCAATTCGCGGCTTGTAGTGGTTGAAGATGACAATGGTAAACTCAGGGCTGAAAAGGTTAAAACGCTGAAATAATTTCGCATAAACGATATGGAGACTAAAGTGTGCAATTTGAAATCATCATAAATATCTTAGTTACCTCTTTCTGCTTAATTTGAACACTTATGCTATATAGTATATGCCCTTATCTATTTTCGTGCAAAATGTTTGTTAAAAGTGATTTTTTTGTTTGTTCTTATTTGGAACATAGTAGTGATGAGAAAAAAAGGAGTTGTATTTTTTTCCAATTCTTTTAATCTATGAAAATTGACTAAATCCAAAATGGCCGCCATGTTTCCAAGATATTATCTATTTCACCATAACTTATGAAATAATGAACACAAAAACATGTATGATATATCGATTTGTATAGTTTTTAATGCGAGAAAACTAGTAACACCATAATATTTTTTTTAAAAAACATAGCATGAGATATCTGCTACGTGTACTAGAAGTTATGTGCTAGGCCTTGAACGAAATTTAGGATACTGTGTGGAGGGCAGTGTCATCTGATACATCTCCCCATGCTCAAGAGGTTATCCCCA
This sequence comes from Flabesymbios commensalis, assembly GCA_964017125.1. NCBI lineage: Eukaryota > Metazoa > Annelida > Polychaeta > Terebellida > Flabelligeridae > Flabesymbios > Flabesymbios commensalis. Next base: position 18,928,020 of record OZ024909.1, read on the forward strand.
TATAGGGGGGTGAGGCACTAGGTGAAAATTTGGGTTCGGTGTTCAGACAGGATAGTCAAACCCTTAGTCTTGAATATACATTTGTGGCCAAAAATATACCTTTGAATATACAGATTTTGCCGAAAATAACTAGGCTCTATACAGTTTCGGGGGGAAACATACCATTTGATAGGCCTATACAGATTTGGACGATAACACAACCTTTCTGAATAGACACAATGCTCGGGGTAGCCTAAAAGTTTTAGCAAACAAACTGCCACTGTCTAAAAACATGAAAACCCTGCTTTTTGCTCAGCACACTCATCTAGGCGTAATGTTCGAGCCACAAAGCAGCCTTTGTATAAACACATGATACAGCTAGGTTATTTTATTGACCCTTGAATATGCAGTACATGTGATTTTCATACCCTTAGATATACAAAAATTGTCAGCTCTTGAAAATACAGAAATCGCTACAGCTCTGATACATCATGTACACGGGAAGTTATCCTGATCCAGTTTAGTCATAATTTATATGTGCAAAAAAGTGTCTGAATACCCCAGTCATTCTTTCACTTATTTACCCATTTATTTTCATCCACCCTCCTATGATATATATTATCAACAAATGTCTGAAATATTATTCAATTAATTACCTTTTTTAAGTATCACATGACGATTATGCAAGGAAATACCAAAGGCAATTACTAAAATTACATTCTGGCACAATGTCACAAAGTAAACTTCAGTTTGTTTTAATAACAATCTATAATGATAATGTAGAAGTTTAAACAGTCTGTGATTCAAACGTCAATATCACATTTTTGAGCCTCCACTAGAGTCGTGACCTCAAACATGTCGAACATGAAGTTATATAATTATATTATTAAGAATGCTGCCACAAAAAACACGTAAAGGTTACAAGTTTTTTAATTCTAGCAGTCAAATAATGTAATATGACAAAACTTATTAAACTGTTATGCTTACCACTCCGAAAACACGTAACTTGATTTACTTCATGTTACTAGCACCATATTGTGCATAGATTCACGCAATGATTGTTTTATAAGTGTTTTATAATTATAATCTCATCTGCCTGATTTTATCTTCATTTATCTGATATAACAATACCAGTCAGAATTTTTAATATATTGCTGACTATATTATCGGAACTATCATTTTCTTAAATATATTTAGAAAAAAACAGATAATTAAAATCAAAGTATGTTTAGAATGTTTCTGAGAGTGGTTCTCCGGATTAACTCATAAAAAGAGGCTTCGACTACTTTGGATTCACGTTTCACACATGTGTAGCCATTACATATTATAACTACATCTCCATCTTGTATTATATGTTAGTGTAATATTGAGGCACCATTGAATTAAATGTATCGATAACAATTTTCATAAAGTTATTGACAAAATCCGTAATTACACAATATAGCTTACACTATAAATTTAAGGATACTCTAAATAGCTTTACAAAACCATGGTCTCTATAGAAACTAACGATTAGATAACATTTTTTTTCATTTCAGACTAATTGTCTTTCGTTTCAGATTAACTAATTTAATGTACCGTACATTTATGTATCGTAGTAGGGCAATAACTCTAACGCAAAGTAACTCGAGGCCAGACCAGTTAAGGTCATCTTAACATCAAACACACTAAAATGTTGCGTCATCTTAACTTCAAGCACACACAAATGTTGAGTAAATTTTTCAGACATACGTGCCACAAGGATACATTAGGCCTGTTCCTAACTTACATTCCAGGAATTTCACAACATCAATGCAACATCCAGATGGTAGGCCTACTGCCGCCTTTTACCATCACAATATGACCAATGTTAGTTTCAACTCTACCAGTCCCAGCTACAATAATGAATTAAATGCTACACATGAATGAAATATCTTTTGCGGAGGATAGTTTAGACTTCTATGCCACTTAAATGCCAGAATTACGTAATAATTGTTTTATGTATGATGAGCTATTATTGGACTTTGCAATGACTTTAGGTTGTCCTTGGTATGATATTTGTTTGTTACTGTAAAGGCCAACCCTGCAACCCGAACCGATATAATTTTTATTTATTTAGCATATGCCTATAGATCCCTTTCCATTAATGTGTAAAACATTACTTTTTTGCGTCAAATTGTGCAAGTGCTTTGAAACGGGTGTGAAAAATACTTAGTATGGTATGACCTTGTTGTTGACATTTTGCAAATAATCTTTATATAGCACCGAGTTATTAATACATATAAGCATCTGTGAAATATCAAAATCTGAAAAATAGTTCAGTTATTCTTCCACTCTTCTAATTTAGTATGTAACATGACATCATTTAACATTTTGGCCTCCGGAAGTGTTAGTTGCGCAGTTGACGTCTTGCAATTCAAAATTATAATTATGCGCAGAATATACCCGATTGGAATTAATTTATTAATATTTTCTTTAATTTGACATTGAAATGACATTATAAAGACCCCATCGGAAAGGGGACCCTCGGTGTATTTGAACAATTACACCATCTTGATAGATTGGTTCATATTATAACCTATCATGCAGTTGGTTATGTTTATGAGTGATGCGTGGGCTTACTACACACCTATAACGAATAGATGTGCCAGTATGCAATTTACTTGGGAATATATATAATAAAGCTGATCGTAGCATTTTAGGCATTATAATGATGTCGAATTATGATAGGATTTGTTTTATTGCAGTTCCCGATAAAAATATTATGGTTTGTTGCTCAAAATATAATTTCAGTGATTTCATGGCAGCCATTTTGAATTTCATGTTTTACAAAAAACACAAGGATGAGAGCTCCACATCCTCCCAGATATCACCAGAGGGAAACCAGCCAAGCATAATCAAACAGAAAAAAAACTATCAGCCAAAACAATGTTAGTCGCAGTTTCACTGCGATATCCGGTTGCTTTTTGCTTATATTTGCATAAATATAGCCTTTACAATATTTTTTTTATCAAAACAAATGACATAATTTGCTTTCTCATACCTGAAAACATAAGAATAGACATATTATTTATGTCTCTGGCGTATGTAGTTGCAAAATTATTCGTAAAAATGTTGGCGGCCATCTTGGATTTCGCCATTTTGGACATTTTCTCGACCTATAAAAAAATGCAATCCCTTTTTTTCATGATCTTCACGATATTTTGAGTCAGAATCAATTGAAAAATCAATTTTAACAGACAAAATGCACGAAAGTGTTATATGTGACAAAATTATGAGCCTACACTAATATGTCTATTGGCACTATGAATTTTTAATTCAGAATCGGTTGTCTATTAAACGTCAGATTATGGCGTCTAAAGTCGGTCCCCGCAATGAAAGGGTTAATAATTGTGAAACCTTAATTTCCTCTATTCGAAACGGTACCTTATAAACCTCTTTTTCACAGAGTGTATAGGAAGCAAAGATGAATATGGTATAGATCGGGCAGGGGCCCTTGGGTAGCGGTTAGCACCGCTGACTTTTATGAGTTCAGGGTTTGTTTCCCGGTCTCGGCGGTTTGAAAGAAAAAAATGTTTCTTCCCCATCCACTCAGTATTGTGGAGAGCCTCCGTTACCGAGAGGTAGTGTGCTCGCCCTCATACCTCCAGTGTTTGAATTTCGAATTCTGTGTCTGGAGGGCAGTGTCATCTCACCTTCCTCAGGAGGGTCTCCTGGTTCAATTTAGCCTGTATGTACACAAAAGTGGCCTAAAGCTATATTCATTTCATTTTTATACGGTATAGATCACATAGGCCTATAATACATATAGACCGCCTATAATGCGAGTGTTGTAGAACCGTATAATGTAACCAGACGTATAATGTAACCGGTTACATTATGCGTCTGGTTACATTATGCGGTCACATGGAAAAACGTAATTTGTAACCAGCACTGACGTATAATGTAACCGCTCCTTTTATCGGCCTCCATTTATCCGAGAGAAAACAATCTTGATATAAAAGGACACTTTTTAAAACTAATTGATGTAGTAAAATATTTTCATTGCAGTACTTTAATCCTTTTTTTCAAAAAACAGATCCGATATGGGTTTTCTACCCAGACAGATTTTCATCTATACCCCCTAGCGTGTAAGAATGTCACCACAGGTCAAATTAGGCTAAAACTCATACCCTCTTTCACAGACCAGACACATATCATTTTAACCCACTGTATCCCCGCCAAATTTTTATCACGAAACAGTTATATATGATATTCTGTATGAAGGAGACATCGTGTACTGATTAAATATCCACACAAGTGTAACCTCTTTTGCATTTGTTTTTAATTAAAGTTAGGAACAGCCGCATTAGAAATATTTCCATCATTAGTAGACACCTGCCTTGATTTCGGCTTTTTATTATTTTGGTGTGGTGAGACCATATATAAAAAGCGGTGTAAATTTATATTTGTCGTTTTTCAGTGACGTGTCTTTAATTAAATTATGTGAGACAAACCAGATATGGCTCAAGCGATGGACAAAACATGGGTGGGCCAGTTTAATTAAGTTAAAGCCTACAATTTTAGAGTTATATACTTCGGTTTCAGGTTTTGTGTCATTCCAAGTTAACTTTGTACCTCAGATTATGTAATATGATTGCGGGAAGTCTGGTGCTGTGGTTAAAAGCTGCCTGCTTGGAAAGTCGGAGATCGTGGGTTTCGTCCCTAGCTCGCTCTGACATCCAGGTTTCAAAGAAACAAGATATGTCTTCCTCGCTCACTCGTAAAGATTCAATATCGTGGAGAGCATCCCTGACCGAGAGGTACATGTACCGTGTTTGGAAAAGGACCACAAGGGCCCGAATTTCGAATCCTGTGTCCGGAGGGCAGTGTCATCTCATTCATCTCACCATCCTTAGGTTCTCCTGACCAAGTTTAGATATATGCACCCCCTTTCCACAACCACCACTCCCCCTCTACACAACATGGTGTAGAGCGTGAGGGGTGGTTGTGGAAAGGGGGTGCCCATGCCTAAACCCAGGTAAATCATTCATTTTTAATGTCCGTCTGGCAGGCTTGATCGCTTGTCTGTGCGTCCGTTCGTCTATTTCTTTGTTAGTTTGTTCTTTCATTCGTTAGTTCATTTGTTTCTTTCATTCATTTAGCATTTGCCCGTTAATTCGCTAACTCGTTGGCTCGTTATTTTTTCCATTATTTGCCCCCTGTTTGTCGGTATTCCTGATTCATTTGTTCATTCCTTCTGTTTGCTTGATCGATCTGCAATCGAAGAATGACTTCTTCCATGTCGATAACAGATAAACCGGCATTGATTGGGCATAATCATTTTTTTTAAATGAAAGTGCCTGTGCTAAATGTTCACTTGGGACAGGAAGGGTGGCACAGATACAGGTCGACAGTTCGACAAGGAGGTCGATAGTCTGACAGGTTTATGTTATATTCTGACAGGTCTATAGTCTGAAGGGCTACATTATCACAGGTCGATACTACGACATATTTTTTAATATCGAAAAAGAGGATGAACAAAACTATTATTGCTGTTGTGATGTATAGCGATGGAGACGAAAACCATAAAACAGGTCTATCTATTTAAATAACTAAAGCTGTTTAACTGTTTAAGTGCTGCATTGTTCTTTAGCATTTTTCATTCATTTGAAACGAGCGTTGGTGACGCGAATTTCAGCTTCAGATAAATGACAAATACTCTAACATTTAACAACTAGATATGTTAGGCATAATACTTCATAATCAGTGCTTTATTGGATCTGAACGCATTTGCCCACACTGAAAGGGCATTTTTTAAATTATTTATTTAAGAAACTTGAATTGATTGATTCATTGATCACTGATGGCATGTCAACAGTTATTTATATCCACATCGATATAAATGTAATTTGCGTTTTAATTTGGACTGATTGTTTTTGCAAAGACATCACATCAGGTTTGTGAACACATCTGATAGCTCACATTTTTTCCTCGTAGATAAAAAACAACTATTTAATGGCATTATAGGTTGGTGTATAGGCCTACATGTCGATTGTCATTCGTCACAAGAGCACCGTACTGCTCTGCAAATCCAAAAGGCAATATACATGATATATGATCACTTAACTTAAGCAGATATAAACCTTTTCGCTCCGCGTGGCAACGTAGAACGGCTAGCGCTCTAGCTGATTATTAAGGTCATTCATTAATTAAAAAACAAACATTTGAAATGATAATTAAATTATTATTTATTGATTGGAACAATGACATTTTTTAAGCTTCCGAAAAAAGGAGCCGTAATTAGTTATGCGTCTCTCATGTCATGCATATTGCCAGTGTCATCGGTATATTATAGTCCAGTCAATCTAGAACCAACCTACAAAAAACAATTTTTTTTAGTCATGCCTTATCATGCCAGATTATTCATTCACTCATGTATTCATTCAATTATTCGTTCATTAATCCACCCATCCATCCAATCATTCATCCATCTTCATATCCATCCAGCCATTCAATTATTTCAAGACAGACTTTTCATTATCGCTGAACATCCGTGGGTATCTAAGCTCCACTATTGGCACTTCCCAGTAAACACGAAACATAACCACTCACTCAGTTTAATTTAAACATACTAGTTATAATAAAACTTCCCAGAGTATAATCCCCAAAACATATACGTTTTGGAAAACTATCTCGGTTACATTATACGGCACTGGTTACATTATACGGTCGTATGGTACATTTTTTCCTTGGTTACATTATACGTTGATGCTGTGACCGCATAATGTAACCAGTCGCCGTAAAATGTAACCGGTTACATTATACGGCGCCGTATAATGTAACCGGCTATATTTTACGTCTGGTTACATTATACGGTTCTACAGTGTGCTATGTGCCTCCCGAGGCCGTGTGCTGGACAAACAAACTAAATGTCCCGTTTGATCCGAATGCCATGAATACAAGCCTTGAGCAAACAGCAACCAGCACGGCCGGCGTCAACCAGCAGGGCCGGTATTCTCATACAAGTTACGATACATCGCAGGCTTCGGATTGGTCGAGATGGCCATCTCGAACAATCCGAAGCCTGCGATGTATCGTAACTTGTACGAGAAAACAGCGTCATCTGGCTCCCCCTACTAAACAGTCAGCCTCCCACGCTGACCTGTGGCGGAGCCGGGGGATCACTGTGACTGCGCAGGCGTCTCACGAACGGTATCCCACAGCAACACGGGGTCCGAAAATTGATTCAGGACCGGTTCTATGGCGGTTGTCGCCATTAATCAGCCGGGTGGCCTGCCTGCATCACAGTCTTTGACATTTAGGATATCTCCGTCTCGGTGTGAGCCTGTCACAGCACACTGAGGGAGATGGACCTGAGATGATGGGCCGTGGCCCAGATGATTGTCTATTTTGAGCTTAACCCTTGAAGCGCTAAATATTTTTTTATATAAACCATGGAGACGAAAGGGTTTATTCAATTCCTAATCATCATAAATATCTTGGTTAGTTCTTTCTGATTAATTTGAATACCTATGTTATGGGAAATGAAATGAATCGGGCTTTTTTAGGCCACCTTTGTGCACATATAGGCTAAACTGGGCCAGGAGAACCTCCTGAGGATGATGAGATGATTGAGATGACACTGTCCTCCAGACACAGGATTCGAAATTCGAGCCCTGGCGGTCTGAGGCCGAACACGCTACCTCTCGGTCAGGGAGGCTCTCCACAATACTGACTTTCACACGTGGATGGGGAAGAAACATTTTTTGTTTCTTGCAAACCGCCGAGACCGGGAACCGAACCCGGAACTCTGGCGTGAAAGGCAGCGGTGCTAACCACTACCCTAGAGCCCCCGCCCCCATGTTATGGGTCTACGATCATTATATTTGGGCTAATATATTGAGTTTTCAACGGGACTTTAAACTTATTATTCTTGGCACGTTTTTGTAAGACGCTATTTCTCCTTGTGTTTTTATCCAATCAACTTGAAATTTGACACAACATTCCCAGAGTAGTCAGGAGGGGTGCTATGACTTTTCTAAGACATCAAACGTGTTCTTCCGGATTAATCCAGGATTTTTTGGATCACTATACTCTTGAATGGCAAAAGGCAGTTTCTGCTTACTTGTAAAGTGTGAAGATACTGTCTTTTGGCTTGCGCGGCAATAGGCCTATACTTGGGTCCAATGCTGGTTCAATAGTGGACATGTCGGGTGATTCTCTATTCATTGCCAGGAGGGTGGACAGGGTGCCCCTATGTCCAGACCTACTCCACCGTTTAGTCTCTAGATTTGATAATAAAAATACATTTATCCAATGTTTCAATTCCGGGCCAGCGTCGCAGACAGTGGCCCAGTATTGAACCAATATTGTGTATTTTGTATGGACAGTTTCAAATACCTTTCAAATGCTACAATTAAAAGAAAAGTTGCAATTCTTTTCGAACACAAAACGTTGAATCAATGTTGTTTTAATGTTGGGCTAGCGTCGCGGATGGTGATACAACATTAAATCAACAGAGAGACAAGTCAATGTGTGTACTGTGCACATTGAATGTGATTCCATTTGATAAACAGATATATATTTATTTAAAACTGCAAAAGCTCAGTGGGGATTTCTGAAATTTGAAGCCTGAAGTCCGAAGTCTAAAATTACAGTTCAGAATGGCTGCCAAAAAACTCATACACGAAATTTCAATCAATCTGTCATAATAAAAATAACCCAACCAAATTCAAAATGGCCACCACAAAAACTCATAAAACCTGGCCCAAATATTATTGTTACTTGAAAAGTCACAATTCAAGTCTAGTTATAAATAGTTTTACTCTTACAGTGCGGGGATCGACTTTAGATTCTGACGTCTAAAGTCTATCCTCGTGCTGTAATGATTAATTCGGACTGAGATATTTTTATATATATAGGCCTATATGTTTACGCTGTATCTCTATTTTTCATTGAAATATTGTAAAATAATTTCACTTTGGTGGCAAAACGTACGGAGTGGTGATTATTTCTTTCTCCTCGCATAAGTGTCATATATTACAAGCACGTTTCACTTCCGAAAAATAGTGCCTCCATGGTTCAGAGATAGCATGGACCGATGCAGACCGATGGAGCAGGGTTCGATTACTGTAAGTCCGGTGGTGTTTCCGCAGTTTGTTTATTAATGTTTCTCGTGGAGGTGCTTTGATCCGGTTTAGTTTACTAAGTGGTGGCCAAAGACAACATTGACTCCATTAGCCCTTAAAGCGCTAAATTATTTAATTTAAATTTTCACCCATTTGAAGTTGTGTCTCGCTACCGCGACCCACAACTTCGAGTGGGTGAAAATTACTCATATTTGTTTTATTTCAGACCAATCTTGATGTTTAAACATCGTGATTTGCGGGTGAAGGCATAATACAGTTTCAACATCATATCAGTAACTGACGGCATATGTACGGCTATAGAACTAAGGGGGGGGGGAGGGGGTGTGATCTGTCAGGTGCTTGTCATGGCGATTGGTTTAGAGAAAAGAACATTCAAGAACACGCGTTGTCCCTCTTTATATTCAATCGTCTTGTAAAACTTCCCTTTCATGGGAGATGCTTGGGCTTCGCGAACGTTGGAGCAAAGTTAATAAAACGTCGGAAACGCTGATCCCAACATTGATTTCCTTGTCATATATGACCCGAAGGCTTCTCTCCTCATATTTGATTTCCTCGCAAAATGCTGATGCTTCTGTTCTCTGGCCCAGGACAAACAACAACCTCTCCATGCTATGACAAGTCATTAGTCACCCGCGGCAGCCCATAACAGCTCCTCTAATCCCAGCAAACATGAGACATTGGCCCGCTGTTGGGCCAATGGTGAGCCAACATTCGCCCAATAACCGGCTAGGCGCTCTCAGCTTGCGCTATTTTCAAAATATACCAGTTATAAGTTAACCCTTGTGCTGCTAGGACCGTATATATACGGTTTCAAGCATGTTTTAGATCAGCAGAAATATCACTCAATTTGCTAAAACAATTTTTGGTCGATGCTCAGTTGATACAATAATTCAATATTGGAGATGTCTATTTTTTCATAAATATTTTTCGTCATTTGAAGCTGGAAGCAAACAAATCAGCAGTACAAGGTATAACACCCTTTCATATCCAAGTGGACATGACAACAATTTTTTGTATTATAATGAAGCAGTATATTGTTTATTGTCTGTTAATTGTCTATCTATATAATGTCATATTTGGAAATGCAGTGTGCGTGTACGTAGCCTACTGAATACGGTGTATTGTGATAATTTCTTTACGGAGAGCTGTATTAATCTAAGTGTCGATGATTGGAGACATATACCTTGAGACCAACTTGAGATTTGCATTAAAAGCCGGTGAAAAAAATACCCGTGTCTTTATGCGATTAAGTTACCAGAGGGTTAAACGTTTTTTCACTAAGTAATGTGTTTTGAAATGCTTTCAGAAATCCATTTTTTCTTAAAAACTGCCCTTTAATTAGTCTGTTATATCAGATCGAGCTACATAAATAGATATCGCCCATTAAAACTAAGACATAACCTCACACCAATTAAGTTTCGGTTATCGTTGTTACTCAATTTGAGTTTGTCCCAAAATGACCCAATACACAAGTCGAAGGGATTATAAATGCTAATAGTCCCACTACTCCTGGACAATGAGTTATATTTATTGTGTGATATCCCTCTGTGGAACAAAGAACATATAAAGCCATGAAAGTGACCACTTTGTGACTAAATAAATAATGAGCAGCAGGTGTAGCTACAAGAGGGAGCAATGGTCAGCCTGTGCGATGACAGTCACACTGCCATACAAAGGTAAACAGCTGTAACTGTTGACCTTTCAAGTGAGATGTTAATGCTGTTTCCATTTGCCGGGCAACCATATAATACAGAGCCACTAATCCTAATGGGTTCATACGACACGATCATACTATCATACATGCACTTTCTGGAGGTGTGTTTACCGGGGTGACACACTGAAAGATTGTACGTCTTCGTATTGGTCAACCACAACCACAACACTCGTTAAGACGAAACATTCCTACAACTTATCCATCACCTCCTTGTAATAATAATGAGGGCACGCTAACGCGATGGACATATAATAATAATTGTCCTTGGGGTATGCTGAACATCATAAATACGTAGCGTTTCTATGAATGTGCTCTTCCCAGTTGCTTGCCGTGGTGTGGTATGCACTATGTCTGGAGGGTTGTATCATCTGATTCATTTCGCCATCCTGGGATCTTCTCCTGGTCCCGCTTGGCTTGTATATTTGCACAAAGATGGTTTAGAGCAGTGATTAATTGATGAATTAATCGATTGGTTACTTGATTGATTGATTGATTGATTGATTGATTGATTGATTGATTGATTGATTGATTGATTGATTGATTGATTGATTGATTCATTCATTCATTCATTCATTCATTCATTCATTCCCACTGGCTTCAACAGACTTGTATATAGAGTATACTTCTTCCCAATGGCTTCAGCGGGCTGATTCCCTCCTTGTTTATACTCACCATAGAGGATATACCTTGGCTTCAGCAGGCTGATTCCCTTCTAACTTATACTCACCATAGAGAATGTACTTTCCTCGTGGTTTCAGCGGGCTGATTCCCTCCTGGTTTATACTCACCATAGAGGATATACCTTCACAATGGCTTCAGCAGGCTGATTCCCTTCTAACTTATACTCACCATAGAGGATGTATCTTCCTAATGGCTTCAGCAGGCTGATGCCTTTATTCGTGTCTTCTCCACACAGACAATCCAGAACCAAGTCCACGCCTTCAGGCTGAATTCTACAGAACCAAACAAGAAAGTGCTAATGAAATACCTTAACAACCAAACACATTAACTTGACTGTGTTCACATTTTCTACTCGCGTAATGTTAGATTTTTATCGCTATTTTTAATTCGTAATTATGCATATCAAATAAGGCTTAGGCTATGCTTCATTGTAGTGGACACCTTTCACATCGGCGAAAATCGCCCTCACTAACTCTCCTTTGAAAACGATGAGGTTTATCACAAGTCAATCACAAGTTTATCACAAGTCGCATGTTAATTGTTACATGTATAAACACCTTGAAAATTGAGCTACCGTAGCCTATATCCAGGCCAATATAAAAATACTGATTTTTTATGTTTTTAGCCTGATAATGTCGCTTTAACCCTTTAACCGCCGGTGCCGCATGTATTCGTTTTTTATTATTTTTTATTAGCACATTAAGTACCACATTTTAAATATGTTAAAGATAAAATGTGACATCAACCAGCAAGATTTGAAAAGAGTTGACCTCCATTTTGTCAAATCTGAATAATTTTCACAATTTCAAGTGGGTGAAAATTCCAATTGAATAATTTGGCGGTTAAGGGGTTAATCAACGTCACTCGATTGAGACAGTATCCGGTCCAATATCCTCACAGCGACAGACCCAGATCTTAGTCATGTGATTAGTCGGGATGGGCATCTCAACCAGACACATGGCCGAGAAACAATACGTACTTCCTGATTTCCTGTGTGTAGTCGACCACGTGGTCAAACACGTGGTTGTAGTGGTCTTTCAGCTTGTCGTGCTTGGAATAAGAAGCCGTGCCGAACAGGGTGACGTCTTTCAAGGTACGCGCCAGCTGACTGGCTGCAATCCCCTGTAATCACAAATAACAACCAATGAAAGCACATGACACAGGCTCATCTTCGGTTTAAGATATTTTTGTTAAAACATTTTTTCGCACAACTGTTTCCAGGTGAATGCTGACATAGGCCCACTATGCTTGATCAATTTATAAAAAAAAATAGCGGCGGATTGGGGAATTATAAAAAGTAGAGGTAGGTACAATGGAAATTTGTCAGGCCTGGCTCAAATATATCTAGCCCTTACAGCGCTGAATTATTTTTGCATAAACCATGGAGACCAAATGTGTTTTCTTTCAATTTAAAATCAGCATAAATGTCTTATTTATATATTTTAATTCTTTCAGCGCTGTGATCGCTGAAAGTGTGAAGGTTCAAACCATGATCTTTAGTTTTTTCGCTTGTAAAAGTAGCACAGCCGAATTTTGCAGCTTAAAGTTACTGGGTTGTTATGTTTCACTAAACCATAATATTTACATCGCGGCGGACCCCACTCCTATGTAAATTGACCATCCTGCGCATGCTTGTCATTGTATTGTGCGCCCACATTGTTTATTCGGCATATAATGACGACCGACTTATTTAAATATAAACAAAATCGTTTTCAAAACCATGGTTAGGAATGTACAACAAGACATGTGCAATTTTTTCTCGACATGCACATCTGATTATCCTGATTTGAGTTTGACCGAGATAGCCCAGAGAACTCAAATCACCTGTTTTTATTTGCATTTGACAGGGAGAGAATGTGTTTATGCAGAGCTCCTACATGATATCACATTGTCTGCACAAACACCTAAATGTGTTACTGTGGATCTGGTAATATTCACGAGGTTTTAATGTTCGCGAATTTCGCGAGGAGGACAATTTCACGATTTCAATAATCTCGGGAAAATTATTATTATAATAGCGCTACTAAAAAAAAATGAAAATTCGCGAATTCTAGACTTCGTGAAAAGTCCCAAAATCAGAAATTCGCGAATATTTACACACGCAAAAATGACCAGATCTACAGTATTTTTTTATATTGCATTGGAAAATTAGTAATTAGTCATCTACAGAGCATGGCGAATTTTGCGATGTATTTTCATTTTTGTCACGCAGTGACAACTGTTCATGTCGGTAACGGATATAATCCCAGCAAACACAAGGCATTCACTCAATGCTGTTTCTATGTTGGGCCAGCGTCGAAGACGGTGGACCAACATTGAAACAGCATTGGGTGAATGCCTCGTGTTTGCTGGGAATGGGAATGACGTGTTTAAAGATGGAGGTAGGGAGTTTGGGAATCATAATAATGGATACAGATAGCAACGTCAGTTGTATTGTGGCTACATGAGGGACCATAGAGTGGCGAGTGGGCAAAAAAAACTTTGTCCATCATGGAAAGCCGCAACACGACATTCGTTCGTCTCCATCGTCGTGGTCAAGAGGGATTTTATGCAGATTGTCAGGTATGCTACACAAAGCCAATATGCAGTAACTGCTTACTAGAAAAGTAAACAGTTACTGCCATACCAAGCAAACACAAAACATTTGTATAACATTTATACAATGTTGGACCAACGTCGAAGACGTTGGGCCGACGTTGTATAAATGTTATCCAAATGTTTTGTGTTTGATGGGTATGACTTTGCACGACAGATGTGGGCGTAACTGCTTTATAAGATGGCTGTTTCTCTAGCGTTGGTGACTATTTTAGCCAGTGTGAATGTTGCTTCCTTGGAATTAGAATTGATCCTTTCCTCGGGCCTGTTAACCCTTTCAGTGCGGGGACCGACTTTAGACGTCAGAATCTGGCGTCTAAAGTCGATCCCCGCACTGAACGAGTAAAATTTTTATAATCGCCGTAGACCCATAACACAGGTATTCAAATGAACCGGGAAGAAGTAACTGATACATTTGTGCTGGTTTTAAATTGAAAATAACCCTTTGTTCTCTTGGATTATATTGAAATATTTCAGCGCTCTAAGGGTTAAAATTGCGTGGGTGTGCTGAGCTCATGCAGCCTGTCCGCAGCACATGACAAAATATGCACGGTGGGCGTATATCCCACTGGGCACACGACGTTGTTGCGACGCCACTGGGCACACGACGTTGTTGCGACGTTGAATCAACGTCAACGACGTTGATTCAACGTCGCAACAACGTCGTGTGCCCAGTGGGTGGCTCACACACGATTACAGACAAATCTTCTATCCCCATTAATATTTATATCCTGCCTGGGGCTCTGTCGGCAACCATCCACCTTGTGGTTCCTTCTATTCCTACTTGGCTAACTATACAGTACAGCTTTAGGCACTGTTATTTTTGCTTGGGTTTGCAGTTAATAGTCACCACACGGGGATGGTGGGAATTGACCAGCCGCAGACCAGGAAATGATTAAAAGTTTCAGATGCTGAGAGAGCTGGCTGGCGGCTGATCTCGAGGCGCCCAAACCGCAGACAGAGTTGATTATTTGCGGAGAGCTAACAATCTGTAACAGTCTGTGAGCCAGCGAGCGGCAGTGCCCTAGGAGTGAAATAAATCTCAAGCGCAATACATAGAATTGGTAGAATAGATAGAAAACGTAAATATTTGATCGATTTTAGCTTAATATTTTAATTAACTGTGAGTTGTAAATTTCTTTCGTAATTCCAACACCAAAATGACTAAAAATCACACATTTGAAAAATAAAATATCCATATGGAATATATCAAAGCGAGACTTTATGGCTTCTTCATTTTGATGGGGTGATATTAAAACGCGACTTTATGGCTTCTTCATTTTGATAGGGTGATATTAAAACGCGACTTTATGGCTTCTTCATTTTGATAGGGTGATATGAAAACGCGACTTTATGGCTTCTTCATTTGATAGGGGTGATATCAAAACGCGACTTTATGGCTTCTTCATTTGATGGGGTGATATCAAAACGGGACTTTATGGCTTCTTCATTTTGATAGGGTGATATTAAAACGCGACTTTATGGCTTCTTCATTTTGATAGGGTGATATGAAAACGCGACTTTATGGCTTCTTCATTTGATAGGGGTGATATCAAAACGAGACTTTATGGCTTCTACATTTTGATGGGGTGTAACATTCCATATAGATATGCATCACCAGCAGGTAAAGGGATAACAAGTCGGTGTATGTCTGCTGTCGAGATCCCCACGGGCAGAACATAAACTGATGCAGCCCGAGACTGCCTCGCGGCACAGTCATGTTGTTTGCCATCTCCTATTATCGCCTCTGGTCAGGTCTGAATGATACGTGTCTCGTGTCAAAAGCAGCTCGCAGGACGCAGTGTATTTATAAGAGAAAAGAAAGCAGGAAGGATATCAGAGAATACACCATACCTTAGGCCTACGCCATAAATTTGCAAAATTTTATGTGCTAAGCACGACTATTATCGTTCCTAATCCGTTTTATTAGCTGATAAAATCACTGTTATTGGGAACGAAATGAGTCTTTAAACATCAAGATTTGCAAATAATGTGGTCTGCAATTAGACAAATAAAGGTAATTTGGACCAACCTAAAGTTGTGGTTCGAAGTATCGAAAAACAATTTCAAGTGGGTGAAAATGTAAACTTGGCGGGTAAAGGTGTAAAATTGGTAAAATAGCACAAAGCATGTATTACTCTAACCCTTCCAGCGCGGGGACCGTCTTTATACGTCAGAATCGGACGTCTGCAGACGTCAGATTCTGACGTATAAAGACGGTCCCCGCACTGCAAGAATTAAAATATTTCTAATGGCTGTAGATCCATAACATAGGTACTCAAATGAACCGGAAATAGCTACATGTAAGTAAGACATTTCTGATGATTTCGAATTAAAAAAACCCTCTGGTCTCCATGGTTTATACACAAATATTTCAGCGTTGTGAGGGTTAAGAAGTAAAGTGCTCGGCCCCAGTTCACCAGGGTTTGCAGTTCGAATTCTGTGCCTTTGGGCCAGTGTCATCTGATTGCTAACTCACCATCCTTCCCAGCAAACACGGGGCATTCACCCAATGCTGTTCTACTATAGACGGTAGGCCAACAGTGGAACTGCATTGGATGAATGTTCCATTTTCAAGGACTGTGGAACATGAATACGGAGATTATCATTTGGCAAGTTTGTTTGGCAAGATTGTGTCTGTAACAGTCGCTAATTAGCAACATGGCATGATTACTTGGACATTTGTTGCTTGTCAAATAACCTACTAGTACACCAAGAAATGAAATTTATTATATTACAGGGGCCTTGCTTCACAGACTAATTACCTATTCATTCATTCATTCATTCATTCATTCATTCATTCATTCATTCATTCATTCATTCATTCATTCATTCATTCATTCATTCATTCATTCATTCATTCATTCATTCATTCATTCGTTCGTTCGTTCGTTCGTTCGTTCGTTCGTTCGTTCGTTCATTCATTCATTCATTCATTCATTCATTCATTCATTCATTCATTCATTCATTCATTCATTAATTCATGCATTCATTCATTCAATTATTCATTCATTCATTCATTCATTCATTCATTCATTCATTCATTCATTCATTCATTCATTTATTCATTCATTCATTCATTAATTAATTAATTAATTCATTCATTCATTCATTCATTCATTCATTCGTTCATTCGCTCATTCGTTCATTCGTTCATTCATTTATTCATTCATTCATTCATTCATTCATTCATTCATTCATTCATTCATTCATTCATTCATTGCTTGGGCAAACAATTCATTGCACGTGACTAGATTATTTCCAAATTACAGATTATGATTCATTGAGATCTGCATTCGCACATTTTACTCATTTCAATATTTTAGTTGTGCAAAACAATTCCAGTGCATGCAGACGGAGTCCCAACAGGAAACCGACACAGGGTCAACATCGATCGTGTTTGCTTGGATGTTTGAAAATACAAATTTATAAAACGCGACATGTATGAGAAATCGAAGCCACATGGTCTGCGTGCATCATGAACTTACCACTCCGCCTCCTGCCGAATGAAGCAGCAACGACTGACCCGATTTGAGAACACCCATGTCAAACAGCAGCATGTGAGCCGTGACGTAATTCATAAAGATGGCCGCGGCGTCCTAAAAAAATGATACATGAAAAAAAATTTAGGCTGAGGTTTGGAATTCTCTGAGATTTGATAGGATTCAACATTCGTACAGGTCAATAATTTAAGAGCCAGCAACGTCGTTAATTGACTGCTTCGGGATTCATAATTTGATTTCCAATGGCGAGTGGTGTATTGTAGACCTACCTTCAGTTATATTGTTTCCAATTAGAGCGCAATCATGGATAATTTGACGCGCTGAGGTTTATTAGCACCACAACATACAGAAAATGGTATTATTCAATATGTTTGCTGTACGGTTCAACAGTATAGTGAAATAAATCAGCATCGGAAATATCAACGTCATTACACTTCCAAGGAACATTTCAAACCATTTTTGTTTCTATGTCAGACTAGCATCACAGACGATGTAGTGAGCCAGTAGGCCTATGCATACAACACAGTAAAGAGTCAATTTTTCAAATTTGTTCAGTTGTAATGTCTGAGTGCACCATGTACGAGTGTTCTTCACCAACCTGAAAGTCCATGCCTGTCGGAATCTTGTAGACAAAATTAGTTGGCACACACACGGCTTCCGCCCAGGATCCGAACTCAGTGACAGCCAGGACACGATCCCCAATCTGAAACACAAAAAAATATATCGTCGCCTCGGAGCTAAAGGATCCTATCTGACACTCGTCAGAGTGGCAGATAGGATCCTTTAGCTCCGAGGCGACGATATAACGTATAAGTATCTAAAACTAACTCCATGCAGGACCGTCCTCCTGACTGTTGATGGCGAGGTCACTTACAAATCCCCTGTCTGTGGAGCTGTCTAGCTGAAAGGTCAAATATATTCGCAGTGTTGTCAAAAACGTTCCCCCTACATCTAGAAACCAACGTTCTACTTGATCTGAGATGCATTCGCATGGCATCTAAATAAGCTTCTGCCATTTCTGTGGTCAATGTTTTAGCGGACAGTCGCCTTGACTATTGCAATTCATTAGTCTCAACCTTTATGTATACGCCGCTAAGCATGGCTCTAGTCGTTTTCAATCTATTTTATCAGCCGATCAAATCCCTTTTATTGGGAACGAAATGTGCATTTAAGCATCAAAATTTCCAAATGTTTAGTCTCAAATTAAATAAATATTCACAATGTTCTCCCACTTAAAGTTGTCGCTCGCGGTAGCGAGAGACAACTTAAAGTGGGTGAAAATTTATTTTTTGAATGTAGTGCTTCAAGGGTTAAGGTTCTGAGAAACATTAAACAATATCTATAAAGGGTTAAAACATATTAGTCTGGTCCAGATCTCAAATTTTACCCTCATTCAAGATGCATTCGAAATTCTATATTAAAAGCGTTTTGAATGTCTCTCTCATCATTTTGCCATATGCTGAATCCATTTCTGGACAGTACCAAGCTTCAAAATGTAAAAATGGTCGAGAATCGCGTTTTAAAAAAGTGTATAGAATTCCCGTGGAAATCCATGTTTTTTCTAATCTCTGTATGCATAAATCCTAGCCGGGAATGGATAATTATTGTTGATTAAGTACAGACCAATTACCACGGTAGGCCTATGGTGCTATAATCAGTCAGGTGTGACAGAGCAGCTGATTATGAAGGATCCTCATTATGGTCAGATATGTTTTAAGTCAGGTAGTGGTTCCAACATGTCAGTGATCGAAAACCTAATAGTTCCTGTTTTACACAGACATGCTGGTAAGGTATTAGTAGTATAAATATGTACAGTACAGGCTAAATGAGTCCGAGAACAGTTTTCTTGTGTGATTAGTGACAAAATACTCCAATATGCCCGCACACAGTGTCTGGGTATTGATTTAAGTTTGTGAATTAATGCTTCTCGACTCCGCATTGCAATAACATCCAGATAAATGTATTCATAATTATTGACTTAAAGATCGATCCACCTGCAAATGGGCATGCATGGGACAGTCAAGTGTAGACCTACAGTAGCCTATGGTATGCCTACAGGTTGATGGCATTAATATCAGCAACTGAACTGATTACAAGATACTTCTCCAACGAGACATTGACCCAATGCAGTTTTAATGTTAGACCAACGTCTGCGACGTTGGCCAACATTAAACCAACATTTGGAGAGTGTGCTGTGTTTGCTGAAAAAGCTCTCACTATCAATATGCGTGGGGGTCAACTGTTTGTAGACCCCCATGGTAACACAACCATTTATGTTTCAACACAAAGCCCACATGGGAGAATTAGTGAATTATTTACTAGATGTCGCTCAAGTATATAGACTTTATATGATTTCAGTATTATTATCTAGGCTGATAACTGTGGATGTGGGGTGATATGTCATTGTGAAATGTCCAGGGGCCACTGTTGCATTCTGAGGACCCCATTTCCCGCGTATTTTGACACTTGTCTAGACCTTTAAATGTGCCGCCTAGCAGACACTTTTATCATAACTATTTAGCAGGAAGTAATGATGGCTTACTGTTTTTCAAATGCGCGGGTTTGAAATACATTTGCATTTAAAGCCTGATTATGATAAATCATAAATGCGGAGCATTGATTTACATTTGTTTTCTTCGTGTGTTTGATTAGAATGCAGATAGGACCATTATCAACCATTTTCATGGACTGTGAAAGATGAGTTTAATGTATCTTAACATGATTACGGAGGTTATCATTGTTTCTTTGGCACGTATGTGTGTGTAACAGACGCCTAATTAGCAACAGGTCATGATTACTTGGATATCAGTTGTTTGTCAAATAACCTACACATGCAATTAATTATCTTACTGCGGCCTTGCTTTACAGACTAATTAACTATCTGTAAGCGAACAGCTTTCAGCGCGTTTTTAACTATGACATATACATGTGACACATATAGCTTTACTAAAAGCAAAACCGGCATTTCCAAGCATTTGTATTATATTTCGCGCTTGTGGCTCTTCAAAAATGCATTCAGCGTATTCTAAAAAAGTTAAATACGCTCTAAAAAATGTTTTTAACATGACATAATATGACATTTAGCTTTCGCAAGATCCAAACTGTCAAAATCGCTACCATTTTTATTTTGCGCTTTTCAAGCATTTTCTTATTTCTCGCGCTTGGCGCTAGAAATGGATTCATCATATGCAAAATATGATTAAAACGTTATCAAAACGTTTTAAACATGTAGGGCGGGGGCCCTAGGGTAGTGGTTAGCACCACTGCCTTTCGCGCTAGAGTTCTAGGCTCGGCTCCCGGTCTCGGCGATATGAAAGAAACAAAAATGTTTCTTCCGCATCCACGTGTGAAAGTATTGTGGGAAGCCTCCGTGACCGAGAGGTAGCTTGCTCGGCCTCAGACCGCCAAGGCTCGAATTTCGAATCCTGTGTCTTGAAGACAAATTTGAGTAGCGGTTACTTTCTGTACATGTACATCAACAGAAAAAGTGTACATGATTTTAGAGCAAAACATTATCATTGTGAGCGACAGATATAGTAGCCCGCCCCCCCCCCCCCCCACTGAGCTTAGTCTATCACTCTAAAGAGCAGAAAATAGTAGTCAGATCATATTGTGTCATTATTTGTCCCAATACATTAACCCTTTTAACCGCCAAGTTATTGTATTGGAATTTTCACTCACCTGAAGTTGTATCTCACTAACGCGATCCACAACTTCAAGTGAGTTAAAATTATCATGATTATTCAGATTTGACAAAATGGACGCCAGTGATTTTGAAATCTTGTTGGTTGATGTCACGTTTTTATCTTTGACATGTTATAAAGCTCGTATTTAATGTGCTAATATAGAAAAAAACACGAATATAATCGGTACCGGCGCTTAAAGGGTTAAGGTAAGTGATGACAAAATATTCATGTGGTGGATGTACGATTCAAATTCGGAACTTGATTAACCATTTAAGCCATCAATTGCAGTCATCTTAACTCACTGCAAGTCGAGAATTGCGACAGCAATTCGCGGCTTGTAGTGGATGAAGATGACAATGGTAAATTCAGGCCTGAAAGGGTTAACCCTTTCACCTCTAAATACGACTATGGTCGCTGTAATCTGTTTCATTAGCCGTTCAAATCGCAGTTATTTGGAGCGAGATGTGTGTTTAAACTTCAAGATTTGAAAAATTAAAGTTATATCCCGCGTTAAAAGGACAATTGAAACAAAACTAAGTGTATACCTTGTAATTATCAGGTAATTATAAACTGCATGTAAACGTACGTAAAATGGATGCAAAAGTACACGACGTGCATGATAACAATGGATGTGTTTTCTTTCAGTGAAATGGGCAGATTGGCTTACTACTGCCGTACAAAGCCAAGAGGCATTATCTGCTTACTTTACAAGTCAGCAGCTACTGCCATCTGGCTTGCTGAGCTGAATATCTGGCGCTGGTCTCCATGGGGATAGGCGGACAGTCGTCAAGGTAACCCGCGAATCGACTCTCATCCGTTCCCGCTTATTACCCGAGCTGCAAAAAAGCCCAGCAGAAATTGGCCAGAATTCGCTCAGCAATATACAATACACTTGTGGCAAACGATTTAATTATGTTTTTTTTTATTGTTTAATGCAAACATAGTTGTCGATTTACGTATGACAAATAACGTTTATTCTGTAAGGTCGAAAAACTAAGCAGTGTTTGTTGGGACATATATATATATATATCAGATTATATATTATTAGGTTAGTCTGTGTTATATGGTTATACCGTATAACACAGACTAACCTGATAACATATAATCTGATTATATTATCAACCAATAGGACACGTTGCTCCAATGTTGCTTTATTGTTGGGCTAGTGTCACAATAAGGCATGCCAGAATAAAAGCCGCCACTTGATCTGTTTTAATGTGACAGGGGAGTTGTCTCTGATTAACTTATACGACATGGATGACCTTAATCGTTGTGCAACTGCTGCATGCATCAACCGCCGTACTTATAGTTGCGTTAGGTCCCCAACAGGTAAAACTACCAACCCAGCAGAAAACGTTGAATCAATGTTGTTTAACGTTGGTCCACCGTCGTAGACGGTGGACCAATGTGAAATCAATATTGAATAAACGTCTTGTGTCTGCTGGGAAGGCACAACCCAGCAAACATGAGGCATTGACCCAATGCTGGTTTAAAATTGCCCCACCGTTTGCGCCGCTGGGGCCCTGGTGTAGTGGTTAAAGCTGCCTGCTTGGGAAGTCGGAGATCGCGGGTTCGAACCCTGCTTTGGCCTTAACGTTTCAAAGTAACAAAATGTTTCTTCTTCGCTCACTCGCAAAGATTCAATATTGTGGGGAGTCTTCGTGACCGAAAGGTAGCGTGCTCGCCCTCTGAATGCCAGGGATCAAATTTAGAATCCTGTGTCTGGAGGGAAGTGTCATCTCATTCATCTCCTGGCCCAGTTTAGGCTATATGTGCTCAAAGGTGGCCTAAAACCCCATTCATTTCATTTCATTTTGTCAAGCCCCGCTAATTCCATATTTGGCCGGGTATAGACGAAGCCAAAATTGACAAGTCCATGTCAATATTACGACCAACCCTTTACCCACCAAGTTATTTTTTTTACATTTTCACCCACTTGAAGTAGTGGATCGCTACCGCGTGTGAAATTATTCACTTTTATTTAACCTTGGTGTTTAAACACACATTTCGTTCCCAATATCAGTGCCTTGATTTGTTAATAAAACGGATTGTCACTACTTCATAATAAAGAGCAGCGAATCACAGCCCTATTCGCTGTGACTACCTCAGAATAAAAGAACATCAAAGACAGCCATATTCTCTGTAACTACCTCAGAATAAAATGCAACCAAACACAGCCCTATTCATTGTGACCTCAACGTCACTGCAATAATATTGGATGTTCCTGAGCCAGGTACGCATCTCACCAGAGATTATAGTATGAACCATCTCTGATCCCACTAAGAATCATCTGAATACTTTCTCTTGTTTTCATTAGAAAAGTTAAGATCTATCCTAAATTTTCTAATGAAAATAAGAGAAATTTAAGATAAAGTTTATAGTGTGATGAGCCCCATCAGGCATTTTTTTTGTGATGGCAATGTTTAATTCTGATCCCGCTTACACGTTCAATTTCACTAGAAATGTTATATGTAATAAGGGTTGACCTATACACATTGGTCAAATGATCGTGGCGACGATCCCAGCCAATCAGATGCACAGAATAAATCCCTTCTTGCTGGGAACACTGTCGGACCCATCCTGTCAGTGGCAGGAGATACACAACACCGTTTTCCATGCTTCAGACAGAATGGGTTGACCGGACCCCATCAGTGGAATTGGAGACGTGCTAGATCTCCTGTTAAATGATAGATGGCGTCTCGTTAAGGATTACAATGCATCATTCCCACGTGATCACACCCTGCCATTAGAAGACAATGGCGATATAATGCTGGGCCAGCGTCGTATAAGGTGGCCCAGTATTTTTCACGTTGTATTTCTTGGGTTTAATATTACACCTAACACTATTCTAGGGGGTGCTATCACAACGTGGGGGTAGATGAGTTGTCAAAAAAGCAACTCAACATATTTCTAGACCTAACAGCATCATACATCATGTAATTTGGGGGAAGATTTTTAGCATACTCTAGAACACCATAATTTACAAAGATGTATCTGTCCTGTGTATGGCCCCGTAAATATATGAAATTACCATCGAAAAAATATTGGCCCATTCAGATGACAGAACAGACTTTAGAGGTATAGTGAATACAACATGTTTTTTGCAGTATTGACCTCATAATCTCGTCTCGGTGGTAATATTCTTTGCATTTATTACACTATGTTCTTAGGACAAATATCAGCATAGGTATATAATAAGATATTGTAAATGGATTAGGCCACTATCGATATCTGACAAATATATCCGTGACAAGGGCGTATCTGTAAAAGTGGGTGAGGCTAACATTAAATGCGGGCCAAATAGCATTTTAATTGAAGATCATCGATGTTTTTGTTTAATTGTGTACAGAATTCATTTAATGTTACCCATTGTGCTGCCAAGAGCGTATATATACTTTTTCAAGCTAATTTCGGTCTAAATCAAATACCACTAAAATGTGTAGCATATCATGTGGTAGTTAATCAATAATTCAATTTGGGAGATTTCTGTTTTTCATAAAAAATATTATGTTTCATTCGTTTGAATTTAGCAGCACAAGTGTTAATAGCTTAAACATTGTGCTGATATACATTGATTGTAATTATAAAACTACATTTTATTATCATGATTATTGATTAAACTATGACATGTGTTCACATTTGAAATAATGCATAATATGCGCCATATTGCACGACGCACGAGACTTTATCAAAGTTAATAATAGTAAATGACGATCGGCTTTTTATGGATTGTGATATTGTATCTTGAAGGAGGGGTCAAATGGTATTCAAATGTTCACGTGGTGTAAACGTCATGCCATATAAGCCTAGCCCATTGGCCACACGGCGTTGTTGCGACGTTGAATCAACGTCAATGACGTTGATTTAACGTCGCAACAACGTCGTGTGCCCAGTGGGAGGTGACGAAAATGTTAAAATGAGGTTCAGCGTTAAGCGGTACCTAGCTGGTGGTCGGAATTCACGAAGCACAGCGCAGCTTTCGATGTCACCTTAGAAATGTATTATTTGCCACGGGACCTTAACGGACACAATACCTTATGACCCTGTCGCATTCGGCCGACGGACAAGGAACGAGCGGCATCCGTTGGTGTTCGTCAGTGTCCGTTTTATGTTCTGTCGTTGTCCGGCAAATATGATCGGCCAAACATTAAAACAGCCTCGGGTCAATTTGTTTGTTTGTTGGAATGTTGTTCCAATGTTTGGCCAGCGTCAACATTGGAACAACATAGACTTAATATTTCAGAGCGGGGGCGGTCTTTAGACGTCAGAATCTGACGTCTAGAGTTGTCCCCGCACTGAAAGTAATAAATATTTATAATGGCCGTGGACCCATAACATATGTATTCAAATGAAGCGGAAAGAGCTAGCTAAAACATTCATGATGCTTTTAAATTAAAAATAACCCTTTGGTTACGATGGTTTACACAATAATATGTCAACGTTGGTTAAGGTGTTTTTCTGGGGCACTCACCTCAAACGTGTCCACATTCTCGCCCAGCACCTCCACCTCGCCCGCGCACTCCAGCCCCATGACAAAGGGCGTCTTAGGGGGGTTGTCCACGGCGCCCTGCCGCACAACCAAATCCATGAAGTTCACCCCGCTAAAAACAGACAGACAAAACGTACTCTGAGAGAAGAACATAAATTGTCCTGCTGCACCACCAAGTCTATGAAATTCAACCCAATAAAACACGGACAAAATGTACGCTGAATAGAACGTGCGCTGGTGGTTATGAGAGAAGAAAATAAATTGCCCTGCCGCACCACTAAGTCCATGAAATTCACCCCGCAAAAAACAGACAGACAAAAACGTAATCTGAATTGGACGTGCGCTGATAATTATGAGAGAAGAAAATAATTAGTTTTGTTTTTTCCCCATTTTTTCGCAAACAACCCAGCCGACGCGAGACGTTGACGCGATGCTGTTTTAACCCTTTCCTCGCTAAGTTACGTTATTTAAATTTTCACACACTTTGAGTTGTGTCTCGCTACCGCGACCCACAACTCAAAGT
Organism: Flabesymbios commensalis; assembly: GCA_964017125.1. Classification (NCBI taxonomy): domain Eukaryota; kingdom Metazoa; phylum Annelida; class Polychaeta; order Terebellida; family Flabelligeridae; genus Flabesymbios; species Flabesymbios commensalis. The sequence goes on from OZ024909.1 coordinate 18,954,300, forward strand.
GGGTGAAAATTACTCACATCTGTTTAATTTCAGACCAAACATTGCAAATCGGGATGTGCCTAAACACACATCTCGTTCACAATAACAGTCATTTGATCGGCTAATTAAACGTATAAAAGACGACTAAGGTCGTTTCTGGTGGTTAGAGGGTTAATGTTGGGCCAGCAACGTTAAATCAGCATTGTATCAACGTCTCGTGTCTCGAGAGAACAACATTTCAGCTGGAGTTCATCTTAATACCAGGTATTTGTCCTTTCTGCACGATACTAATCCGTTTTTACGGGCTTAAAAATGTGGAAGATAATTATATTTTTTGATTCTGATCAGTTTTTTCGAAAAAATTGTGGGAAAAATGAAGAAATATTATCGACCCGATACTACATGGCCATTCAAGTGCGAATGTTACACCATTTTGATAAAATATCTTTTTTTTCGTGCATTCACGAGTTAAGAGATAAAAGTATAAGGCTCTTGTAAAGAATGAACTAAAATACACATCAAGATAGCATTTGCATTTTTCTTCTAAAAAATAGAGATGAATATATTTTGTACTAGAAACCATCGAAATAAGATGGTGGCCTGCGCTGAGTCTAAATGACAACTACAAGGTCGTGGGTAAACATAACGTACGTAGTGCGAGATGAAATAGTGGTCTATGATTTTATTGGTGAGATACATTGATGCAAAATAAACAGCCACCATCATGTAATGGAAGATACACACGAAACTGCATGGCAATGCTTTGGCCTTCCATGCCCACCAGTTTTCCGTTTTAGACACAGTTGTCATGGTTACGTCACCGTGAGAGAACCCTACATTTACCAAATGTTAACCCTTTAACCGCAGATGCCGCATATATTCGGGTTTTCATTTTTTTAGCACATTAAGTACCACATTTTAAATATGTTCAAGATAAAATGTGACATCAACCAGCAAGATTTGAAAAGAGTTGACCTCCATTTTGTCAAATCTGAATAATTTTCACTCACTTGAAGTTGTGGATCGCGTCAGCGAGACATAACTTCAAGTGGGTGAAAATTCAAATTGAATAATTTGGCGGTTAAAGGGTTAAAAAAAGCGTTATGGTCTGTGTATACCGGTGTCTACCTACCACGCGAACCAGTGTGAAATCAAGTCCACAGAATATTGATTTCCCACGTTTGTCCGCAGAAAAAATATGTGTTCAGTCCCGTAGATCAATTTTATGGAGTTGATTATTCATACATGTTACGTTTTGTTTTATATTTGATGGTCCAGCCAGAATGATCGTCCCTCTTTATTCGTTTGCCAGCGAACATGGCACTGTTAACCCTTTAACCGCCAAGTTATTTAGTTGAAATTTTCACCCACTTGAAGTTGTGTATCGCGTTAGCGAGACACAACTTCAAGTGGCTGAAAATTCCAACTAAATAATTTGGCGGTTAAAGAGTTAAAGTGGATGCTAATTATTCAGATTTCACAAAATGAAGGTCCACGATTTTGAAAATCTTGAAGATTGCTGTCACATTTTATATTTAACATATCCAAAACCTGGTACTTAATGTACTAAAGAGATGAAAAATATATACAATCGGAACCGGCGGCGAAAGGGTTAGCCCAATGTTGGCCTTATGTTGGGTCAGCGCCAGAGACGATGGACCGGCATTAAGCCCACACTGGGGTGACCGACATACAGGGCAATAATTGGCGGGGGCCCTGGTGCAGTTATTAAAGCTGCCTAATTGGAGAGTTGGCGATCGCGGGCTAGTCCTCAGCTCCGGCATTCAAATTTCAAAGGAACAAAATGTTTCTTCCCCGCTCACTCGTAAATATTCAGTATTGTGGAGAGCCTCCGTGACCGAGAGGTGGCGTAATCGGCCTCAGAATCCTGCCTCTGGAGGGCAATGTCATCTCATTCATCTCACCATCCTCAGGAGGTTCTCTTGGCCCAGTTTAGTCTATATGTGCACAAAGTGGCCAAAACCCCCATTCATTCATTCATTCATTCATTCATTCATTCATTCATTCATTCATTCATTCATTAATTCATTCATTCATTCATTCATTCATTCATTCATTCATTCATTCATTCATTCATTCATTCATTCATTCATTCATTCATTTATTCATTCATTCATTCATTCATTCATTCATTCATTCATTCATTCATTCATTCATTCATTCATTCAATCATTTATTTATTTATTTATTTATTCATTCATTCATTCATTCATTCATTCATTCATTCATTCATTCATTCATTCATTCATTCATTCATTCATTCATTCATTTACAACGCAATAATTTGCCGCTTTTTTTATTTTTTGTGAATTAATTTCCTCAGACTCGATTGCCAGCAAACATGACACGTTACTTAGCCCAATGTTGGCTTAAAAATAATGCTGCCCGCGAAAATCAATTTAAAGCTGAGGTGAAAATGCCGAGCTACGCAGTAATTCATTTCTCGAAGACATCGTACAAAAATGCGACAGTTCATGGTGTGTGAGCGCTTTTTTCCACAACCATTTTCAGACGTTCCCCAAACGCCGTTTTAATGCTGGTCCAACGCATGTGGAAGCATAGTTCAGCATATTATTTATTTAATATTACCACCGGCTTGTTTAATTAAGTGAACAGCGTCTCTTATTGTGCAGTGCCGTCTTTGTTCTGGTGCCGAAATTACCAGACACAGCTTGCACCGTTGACCCGCCATAACCAACGAGCCAGAGTTTCCCAGCCAGCTGTTCTCTCGTAAAAACAAATGGTTTCGGTGAATAGTATAACAGTATTTTACTGGAGCTTGCATAAAAACCCTGGACAGGCCTGTTACAGAAAAAAACCAAAAATATGATTCTCGAATTCTCTTGTTTCGAGTCATTTTATCATATTAATGAATACAGCAGTTTGTACCCTGGGATATGAAAGGGTGTATCTGCCACTTTACAAAGTGGCAGATACACCCTTTCATAACCAGGGGGACACTTAAAAAAACTAGAACGCTGGTTTCATTCTCGTGAAGGTTTTGTATTGACCAGTTGATTGCAAATATAGAGGATCACTATTTGGGCTCCAGTAGAAATATAGAATAAGGTATATCAGCTCAAGACGGAGATGCAGCTAAACTACACATAAACCGCAAATGATAGTATAAAAATAAATATTTATATTCGACAGCAGATGTGAAATTTGTGCGAGAGTTAATTCTGAGTAACAAAGACCCGCGTGAACGCCGTATTAACGACTTTGGGACCTAAAAAAATACATAATTCATACCTAAAAAGCCACATTTATTACCATATAGGCCTCATGAGCAAAATGTGTGATACATCATCATGACTGTCGTTGACACGATGAAACCCCCCACAACCTTCTACAGCTTAACCAAGTTAAAATGATAGCACGCGTCTTTCAACTGGATTCGATATTGTTAAAAACTACAAAATCAACAAATAACTCGCAGTGAATAAAACGTTCCTGAGAAACTGACAGAAAGTTATGCGCTCCCATTTTTCCAGGTTTTAATCATACATGATGATAACTGCACTGTGAGATTTTGAACGAGTGAAACATGCTACTGTACTGTAGCCCTTTGAAGCTCATTATAATCTGCAGCTTTTCTCGTGTCACATATTATTGATATGACTGAGCTTATCTCACCAGCAGCCCGATTCATCCGCAGAATATCCATCAACTGGCAGACTGGGATATCGCTAAAATCACTGAGCCAATCCAACAAACACGAGATTCCTATACTTGGCACAAAACGAAACGCAACGAATTAAATATTCTCTTATTTTACAGATGCTCATCTTCAATAAAGCAATGAGTGGTATATTTCAGTTTTTTGAACCATATGAATTATTTTGAACAGTATATCCATAAATTGGTTTTGCGTTTCTTGTTTTGTTAAGTATATGTTGTTCTGATATTGTATTGTGCCAACGTTTGCAACATTGTCTCAATATTAATCCAGCATACACTGGTGTTTTAACGGAAACGTTTGGTCAAGGACTCGGGCACTCTGGGCTATCATGTCTCCCAGAGGGACAGCCTCCAATAATGCCTGCATAGACAGGAAACACCAAGAGAAGCCCCTGACTTTGAACTTTGACCCAGCGCTGTGCCCCAGACCCGGCGCATCGCTGGGCACCGGCCCAGCGATGTGCCGGGTCGGGGTCCCATCGCTGGGTCAAAGTTTAAAGCGGGGCCCGGCCATGCAATGCTGATAGAGATCGTTGTTCTGATGGCACAGCTATTCTGATCGATAACCAAATAATCCTTCTCGAGATATACTACAGTAAATCGGAATGTTTTCCTCATGGAAAATTTAATTATTTTTATTTTCCTGATATATTCATTGAAACATATTTAAAGAGGGTGGACATTATTAATAGTTTAGCAGCTATTTTTCATATGTGTCCTGTGGTGAAATTATATACATTATATACATCGCACGACGAGAATTAATTATTATTTAAAATATACATGCAAATAAACATAATAGCAGAAATGCATAATATTGCACATCATGCATTTCTGATTATATGGATATATAAGAAACATTAAGTGCATATGCAGATAATATGCACAAAGGTGCATGACATAATAATTATGATGATTTTATATATACAATATAATTATACACATAATATATATATGATTCATTAAATTTCTTGAAACTGTAACAATGTTTTTAAATCATATGAAGGGCAATATGTCCTGAATCTCTGATGTTCATAGGCAGAGAATTTCAGTGATGTTCCCCATAATAGCAAAGTGATAATAAAAAAATTTGAAGTTTGGTTTCGTCAGATAAAGTTTGTTATTTATTGAACCTCTTGTTAAAACACTATTATATATATATATATGATGTTGTCCAACAAAAGAAAATAGATCAGATATATAGTTTAGTGCCAAGCTGTTCAGTGCGTTATAGGTGCTTTAAAGGGACCCCTTGGGATGAGACATTTTCAATTTTGTCAATTTTGACAATTTAATTTATATGAAGCTATATAGCCTACTGATCTTAACTAAAAATACGAAAAAGTCAAAAAACAATTTCAAAGCACCGAAAAAGAGTGAAATAGGTATATTTCCAGGTCGTATATTGCCATGTAGACAAAACAAGTCAGCAATATACAGCACATTACACCACATATTCCCACGTCTTGGACGGGGAGATCAAGGCAATTGCCGCTAATTGGCCGCTAATTGGTGTCTTATAGTCAGGACATGAGGTGATACACCTGCAACACTGATTGTCTGCTCAACGCTGGGCCTACGGCATCAACATGTGGGCCAATGCTGTAGGAACATTTAATCATCCTTCAGCAAGTGTTTAGGTATACAAAGAGTTTGTTTGGGTTTTAAGCGGTTTCATAGAAATGTTGATAAAAAATATTTGTAAAAATCTAAAAACTTTGAAAAAAATAATATCATGATCCGGGGGATACACCACTTCAATACAAAACTAAAAACAAAAATTGATGTCATCCCAAGGGGCTGCTTTAACAATTTAAAAATGCAAATATTTCTCTAACTGTTTGCCATTCCAAGGTAATAATATAATTGTACGTCGATACTAGATGCATCCCAGTTACAGTTTTGGGTTACAATGCGGGCAGCGCGTTTTTGCAGTTGGGTTTACGATGCGGGCAGCGCGTTTTTGCAGTTGGGTTTACGATGCGGGAAGCGCGTTTTTGCAGTTTTTTCAAATGATTCATGTGCTTTCGGGAAGTAGATCTCCAAAAAAAAAACAGTAGGCTAGTCTGATTGACATATGGCATACTAAATACATTTTAAATTGTTATGAGGTGATTTTTTTTATCTTTTACTGCCCAGTTTTCAATTCCTATACTTTAAATGTATGTTAGTTTATAAGTTATTGTAATCAGTAGTGCTCCCAATTCACCCTTTCAGCGCGGGACCGACTTTAGACGTCAGAATCTGACGTCTACAGACGTCAGATTCTGACGTCTAAAGTCGATCACCGCACTGAAACAATTATTTTTTTATGATGACCGTAGACCTATATCATAGGTATTCAAATGAAGCGGGGAGGGCTAACTAAGACAGTTAAATTATGATAATATCAAATTAAAAAAACCCTTTGGTTTCCATAGTTTATAGAATACAAAAATACTTCAGCGTTGTGAGGGCTAACGGGATGATGTATTTATTTTCCAAGGTTGCAGAACATTGTATCTTCGATTCAGACTTGTTCATGTTCTTTATCACGCCAATGCATAGAACAAAGCTTTCAATCATGCACACGATCGGGAAATTATTTATTTATCACATTATGCAGGTACATCTGTGCAGAATTAAAAAAATAATCTTTTTTTTCTCTGAGAAATATAAATCATAGAAATAACTATATTTGTTAAAATAAATGCGGTGACAGCAGTCATTAATACTTATTATTTATAAGAAAAATGTGACATAATGCACATTATATTTTTCTGTACCATAGAAACAAAATACATGTACATGGCCAATATGTTCAAACAGCTGTCTAGGTTGGATGATATTATAAAATATTGTGCATATACATGTATATAATTTATGTCCTTGTGCTTTCGATCAATATTTTACCTAAATAATTTTTTTGGTCACGCAAAACAAGATTTAGTGGAAATATTGCTTTGACAAATGCTCAGTTATAGAATTAACACAAATATTATTGATTAAAAAACAAGTGCAGTATCTTATTGTCTCATCAATGTATTGAACATATTTATACTAAGATACACTGATGACAAATGCGTCTTCATTTCCAGAGCGTATCCTATAATATCAAATCATACAACCATGTTTCAGTCTTTTGGTTTATAACGCTTCAGTATTTAACCCTTTAACCGCCAGTGCCGTCAATATTCCTCTTCTACATTTTTTATTAGCATATAACATATCAGCTTTTAAACCTGTTAAAGATAAAACTTGACATTAATCAGCAAGATTTGAAATTTGTTGACACAACTTCAAGTGAGTGAAAATTCCAATTGAATAATTTAGTGGCTAAAGGGTTAAGTTAGTATACGCATAGATACACTTTCTTTTGTATATGTAATATGTTGCAATGTTGTAATGTTGCAGAAGAAACAACTATTTGAACAGTGTAGGCAGACGTATAGTGTTCGTTACAAGGCGTGCCTTGCCTGAGCAATTCTCATTTAAGATGGGATAAGATTAGTATAGATAAATGTCTTCTTAATATCATATTGCATATATCCAGCTTAAAGGGGGGGGGGGGTGTTGGTGGTGGTTCGAGGGGTTTAGACTCATCTTTCTTGGGTTGCAGCATTTATACAAGTGTCATGGTAGTATACATAGTTTTCTATAATGGCACACCGAAATGATTTCGTTTTGTCCGAAATATGTGCGTGCCTCTCTCTAGGAAATTCGCGGCTGTGATGTCATTTCCTTGGATCGTTTTTTTCTACTCGATGTCACTGACACTCCGTGATGTTCGTGTTGAATTTATATTATTCGACTTGTAAAAAGGATAATTTAATTAAATTCCTAGAAAAAGTGGAATTCCAGTCCATCTAGGAAATTACTTGTCCAGCCATATCAGTCCAAGTATGGTAGTCTACCCCCGACCAATGGAAGAATGGCACAGCCTGTCACATGACGAGATCACCGAATAACGGCCGTCATTCAGCTGCTATTTAAATTAGGGGGTAGCATACCATACTTGGGCAGACATAGGTGACCAAATAATACCCTGTTAAAAGGAGCATTTTCAGGTGCCATCACTCTTCTACATATATGTACATGTAGGTGGTCCATTGTCGAAATCCCCATCGTGCCCAATTCTAGACCCCGGCTTAAACAATGCGATGTCCTATTCACCATTGACCTTGCAGATGCCAGAGACGATCAAGGTTCCAAGGACATGTTCAGCCTGTAATCAGGAGATTTAGATGAGATGGACTGGAACCTCGTCCACCAGCAGACCACTGGCAGCATAACTATGTCACCCCTTTGGCATTAAAGGGTGGTGTCTGCCACTTTACAAAGTGGCAGACACGACCCTTTAAGACCAAGGTGACGATATATACGACACTATATAATATCAAGGAGGCGATGTCTGGCCTACACCGGTATAAACTATAGCTACGCTGTTAAAATAGGTGATTTTTCTACTGAAAAAGACTCGGTGAGATTAAAATTCATTATCGTTACCCAAATAAAGTGAATTTTGAAAATAGCTTGATAGTAAATGTTAAAATCACATCGAGTTGTGAGTTTTGGTAGCAATGCAAAAATCAATGTCATTTGAATTTCTTTCCCATTGCTGCAAATGGTTTCTATTCTTATTGACTTGATTAGACGATCACGTGTGAGAATCACATCCCGTTATGCGTTGTTATTTATAATCCGTGTCAGAATTCAATCTCGTCATTCCGTTGTTATTTATATCACGTGCCAGAATCACATCTCGTCATCGCGTTGTTATTTATATTACATTAGATACAATGGTTGGGTCGGTTTTTTATATCTCATTGACACAGCATGCAGAGACTCTGTTTCATATTTTTTAAATCCACCAGTAATGAGATAATAAAGAAGCTAATTATAGTGTACGTGTCTGAATATCAGAGTAATGCTAGTAATCTAATACTGCTTTTTTGATGATTTTAGCCAGATTGTGTCGCTTATTAAAGCTGGCTAAAATCATCAAAAAATCAGAATTCCTTTTTTTTGAACATGCATGTCCGAAATAAGAAATACGGGAATTTCGTCTTTATATCTCGTTTAACTGGTAAATGCGCAACATCAAAATTTAAAAACTTAGGCAATTCTAGTCTATGGACATCTTCACATCATATGGCCATATTAAAAATCGAAAATAAAAATGCTGATTTTATGATGATTTTACCCTGATTTTGTCGCTTTAACGCTGAAAGTGTAAAACACATCAATATGAACGCGGGCGTGACTGCGAGCGCGACAATTATTATCAAGCCCACTATTTGAATGGCTTAGAGGTAAAGTGATCCAAGTCCGCATTTTCTCATTTTCCTATAAAAGGATTCAAAGTTAAAATCAATTAAAAAAATATATATTTCGTTTTTAATTCAACTTTGTTACGTCCATAATAAGTAGCATGAGGGAATTTGTGCATTGATTTTTCATTTTCATTCCTACTGGAAGTTTTTTAGTTATCAATGTCGTAAAACCCATTTCTGGCAATTTTTATTTTATTTTATTTACAAATAATTTTTTGGAATTTAGAAATATAATTTTTTTTTCAAATGGCACAAAATAGTATAGAAACTGTCTAGTGTCTCATCATCTTTCTCCAGCAAAAAATTGGTGACGATTGGCATAGCACAAACTGATCCATATAAGGGGTGTTTAATAACATTTCAGCAGCCATTTTCCGTATATCTCAGTGGTAAACTGATCCAAATCAAAATGTCCCTATTTAAACTGATGGACTTGGATCACTTTACCATTGACGAAAAATATTAATTTTGAAAGTGAAAAAAATATATGTTGAATAATAAGTCCTGCATTTGTTGACGAGTGGCTTAAATATTTTAGTATATAATTATTGATATATTTAGCTTTACCAAAACCCTAAACAGAAAAAAATCGAATTTCGGACTTGGATCACTTTACCTCTGAGCCATTCATTTTATCATTTTGAAATTGAAAAAACGTGAAGGTTTCGCGTTGGTGTGTTTCAAAAACGATAAAATAATGTGTTTGATAATTTCGCGCTTGCGCTACCGCTCGTATTGTTGTCTTGCACTCCACTATATATTAAACCATGCAACACATACACCATTATTAGGCCTATACCACCAAACACGACCAGATTGCTTCTCGACTGAAGAACGATTTGGATAATGCTAGTGACAGAAATAGCTCTATTAACTGATTAATCAGTGGGCGGTTATATGGAATTGTAGATCATGGAGATATTATATTCTGAACAATCAAACTAATTGTCGCCATTCATACTCCAATATCATGTGATTCTAGCCAATTATGTTTCAAGGACATTTCGTAATAAAATTTTGTGAGCCAGGGCAAAGCAAAGTGTTACTGGTTAAGCTATTAGCACAAAACTGGAAAGACTGGGGTGTAATACAAAGGTAATTAATTACTAAAAAAATTGAAAAAATCATATGAAGAAAAATTCAGATATTGCTTTTAACTATAAAACGCCTATTAACCCTTACAACGCTGAAATATGTCACATAAACCATGGAGACCAAAGGGTATTTTCAATTTGAAATCATCATAAATGATCATCATAAATGACAGTTATCTTTGTCCGATTCAATTCAATACCTATATTAGTCTGCGGCCATTGTAAATATTTTAATTCTTTCAGTGCGGAGACCGTCTTTATGCGTCAGAATCTGACGTCTATAGACGTCAGATTCTGACGTATAAAGACGGTCCCCGCGCTGAAAGGGTTTGCGCAAAATGTGATAATACAAGTAGCTTTTTTATGGAGAGATAATATATATTCGTCAGTCAATAATATTAACACTCAATGTGTGAGAAAAGTTTTAAAAAAATGGTTTCAACACAGCAATTCAATGGTTACCACAGCGTATAAGACACATATTCAGGATTTAGGATTAGGCTTGGAATATTTCCGAGCAAATGACGTCCCTGCAAACACGAGGCGTTGACCCAATATTTGTTTAACGTTGGGCCAGTGTCGCCGACGCTGGGCTAACGGTAAACAAACATTGGATCAACGTCTCGTGTTTGCTTGCATTTCGTCTGTTAGTGAATTTACGCCGTCAGCAAATTAGTGGGGTGGCGGTGTAATTTATTATCATTATATCGATCTGGCATCTAACGATCTCCTCTATATGCCCACACTATAGATGATGAGATGCTAATGATACTGACCCTCTCTAGTCTGGGGCTGGTCCATCGAAAAGTAAAAAAAAAATCTCAGTAATTTTGTTCAGATAATATCACACTAGTGTTATAAATATAGTATAATTTAGTTTTAATTCAGGCGTGTCTGGTTTTGAGCCCACTTTTATGGACAATCCTCTGTGGATCGAGGGTGTGTACATATTATGATTATAGGCACGCGACGACGCAGCCCCTTTCAATACCGCGTGTTTCTAACTTTAACATTTCTGGGTCGAAAAATGAAACTGATCTCGTTGAAGCTGATTTCTTAAGAGACTGACTAATAAAATTATAACCCCCCCTGGGTATAAAAGGGTGTATCTGCCACTTCTGTGAAGTGGCAGATACACCCTTTCATATCCGAGGTTGTTATAATGTTGGGATCCGGCTAAATATTGGCGAAGTGTGGAGATTGAGGAATATGATGTTGCCACGCAACCGGAATACTAGATGTAATTATTAAGATGATTACTACATGCCAGCGCCCAGCCAGCAGAAACAAAACATTTGTATAACATTTGTACAAAGTCGGCCCAACGTCTTCGACGTTGAGCAAACATTGTACAATTGTTATGCAAATGTTTTGTGTTTACTGCGCAGCCTACATGTTTATAGAAAATGGTATGCTTGTGGTTGACAGTCAACCAGACAGGGTGCTTGGCTGCGCCACTGAAGGCCTGAGACACCATCATAGAAAGACTGGTGCAGTCAATCATACAGGGCAATGATTGCGCCACTGAAGCCCTGATACACTGTCATAGAGAGGCTGATGCAGTCAATCATACAGGGCAATGACTACGTCACTGAAGACCTGAGACACTATCATAGAGAGGCTGGGGCAGTCAATCATACAGGGCAATGATTGCGCCACTGAAGGCCTGATACACTGTCATAGAGAGGCTGATGCAGTCAATCATACAGGGCAATGATTGCGCCACTGAAGCCCTGATACACTGTCATAGAGAGGCTGATGCAGTCAATCATACAGGGCAATGATTGCGCCACTGAAGGCTTGATACACTGTCATAGAGAGGCTGATGCAGTCAATCATACAGGGCAATGATTGCGCCACTGAAGGCTTGATACACTGTCATAGAGAGGCTGATGCAGTCAATCATACAGAGCAATGATTGCGCCACTGAAGGCCTGATACACTGTCATAGAGAGGCTGGGGCAGTCAATCATACAGGACAATGATTGCGCCACTAAAGGCTTGATACACTGTCATAGAGAGGCTGATGCAGTCAATCATACAGGGCAATGATTGCGCCACTGAAGGCTTGATACACTGTCATAGAGAGGCTGATGCAGTCAATCATACAGGGCAATGATTGCGCCACTGAAGGCCTGATACACTGTCATAGAGAGGCTGGGGCAGTCAATCATACAGGGCAATGATTGCGCCACTGAAGGCTTGATACACTATCATAGAAAGACTGGTGCAGTCAATCATACAGGGCAATGATTGCGCCACTGAAGGCCTGATACACTGTCATAGAGAGGCTGGGGCAGTCAATCATACAGGGCAATGATTGCGCCACTGAAGGCTTGATACACTATCGTAGAAAGACTGGTGCAGTCAATCATACAGGGCAATGATTGCGCCACTGAAGGCTTGATACACTGTCATAGAGAGGCTGGGCAGTCAATCATACAGGGCAATGATTGCGCCACTGAAGGCTTGATACACTGTCATAGAGAGGCTGGGGCAGTCAATCATACAGGGCAATGATTGCGCCACTGAAGGCTTGATACACTATCATAGAAAGACTGGTGCAGTCAATCATACAGGGCAATGATTGCGCCACTGAAGGCTTGATACACTGTCATAGAGAGGCTGGGCAGTCAATCATACAGGGCAATGATTGCGCCACTGAAGGCTTGATACACTGTCATAAAGAGGCTGGGCAGTCAATCATACAGGGCAATGATTGCGCCACTGAAGGCTTGATACACTGTCATAGAGAGGCTAATGCAGTCAATCATACAGGGCAATGATTGCGCCACTGAAGGCTTGATACACTGTCATAGAGAGGCTGATGCAGTCAATCATACAGGGCAATGATTGCGCCACTGAAGGCTTGATACACTGTCATAGAGAGGCTGGGCAGTCAATCATACAGGGCAATGATTGCGCCACTGAAGGCTTGATACACTGTCATAGAGAGGCTGATGCAGTCAATCATACAAGGCAATGATTGCGCCACTGAAGGCTTGATACACTGTCATAGAGAGGCTGATGCAGTCAATCATACAGGGCAATGATTGCGCCACTGAAGGCTTGATACACTGTTATAGAGAGGCTGGGCAGTCAATCATACAGGACAATGATTGCGCCACTGAAGGCTTGATACACTGTCATAGAGAGGCTGGGGCAGTCGATCATACAGGGCAATGATTGCGCCACTGAAGGCTTGATACACTGTCATAGAGAGGCTGATGCAGTCAATCATACAGGGCAATGATTGCGCCACTGAAGGCTTGATACACTGTCATAGGGAGGCTAATGCAGTCAATCATACAGGGCAATGATTGCGCCACTGAAGGCTTGATACACTGTCATAGAGAGGCTGATGCAGTCAATCATACAGGGCAATGATTGCGCCACTGAAGGCCTGATACACTGTCATAGAGAGGCTGGGGCAGTCAATCATACAGGGCAATGATTGCGCCACTGAAGGCTTGATACACTATCATAGAAAGACTGGTGCAGTCAATCATACAGGGCAATGATTGCGCCACTGAAGGCCTGATACACTGTCATAGAGAGGCTGGGGCAGTCAATCATACAGGGCAATGATTGCGCCACTGAAGGCTTGATACACTATCATAGAAAGACTGGTGCAGTCAATCATACAGGGCAATGATTGCGCCACTGAAGGCTTGATACACTGTCATAGAGAGGCTGGGCAGTCAATCATACAGGGCAATGATTGCGCCACTGAAGGCTTGATACACTGTCATAGAGAGGCTGGGGCAGTCAATCATACAGGGCAATGATTGCGCCACTGAAGGCTTGATACACTATCATAGAAAGACTGGTGCAGTCAATCATACAGGGCAATGATTGCGCCACTGAAGGCTTGATACACTGTCATAGAGAGGCTGGGCAGTCAATCATACAGGGCGATGATTGCGCCATTGAAGGCTTGATACACTGTCATAAAGAGGCTGGGCAGTCAATCATACAGGGCAATGATTGCGCCACTGAAGGCTTGATACACTGTCATAGAGAGGCTAATGCAGTCAATCATACAGGGCAATGATTGCGCCACTGAAGGCTTGATACACTGTCATAGAGAGGCTGATGCAGTCAATCATACAGGGCAATGATTGCGCCACTGAAGGCTTGATACACTGTCATAGAGAGGCTGGGCAGTCAATCATACAGGGCAATGATTGCGCCACTGAAGGCTTGATACACTGTCATAGAGAGGCTGATGCAGTCAATCATACAAGGCAATGATTGCGCCACTGAAGGCTTGATACACTGTCATAGAGAGGCTGATGCAGTCAATCATACAGGGCAATGATTGCGCCACTGAAGGCTTGATACACTGTTATAGAGAGGCTGGGCAGTCAATCATACAGGACAATGATTGCGCCACTGAAGGCTTGATACACTGTCATAGAGAGGCTGGGGCAGTCGATCATACAGGGCAATGATTGCGCCACTGAAGGCTTGATACACTGTCATAGAGAGGCTGATGCAGTCAATCATACAGGGCAATGATTGCGCCACTGAAGGCTTGATACACTGTCATAGAGAGGCTAATGCAGTCAATCATACAGGGCAATGATTGCGCCACTGAAGGCTTGATACACTGTCATAGAGAGGCTGATGCAGTCAATCATACAGGGCAATGATTGCGCCACTGAAGGCTTGATACACTGTCATAGAGAGGCTGGGGCAGTCAATCATACAGGGCAATGATTGCGCCACTGAAGGCTTGATACACTGTCATAGAGAGGCTGGGGCAGTCAATCATACAGGGCAATGATTGCGCCACTGAATGCTTGATACACTGTCATAGAGAGGCTGGGGCAGTCAATCATACAGGGCAATGATTGCGCCACTGAAGGCTTGATACACTGTCATAGAGAGGCTGGGGCAGTCAATCATACAGGACAATGATTGCGCCACTGAAGGCTTGATACACTGTCATAGAGAGGCTAATGCAGTCAATCATACAGGGCAATGATTGCGCCACTGAAGGCTTGATACACTGTCATAGAGAGGCTGATACAGTCAATCATACAGGGCAATGATTGCGCCACTGAAGGCTTGATACACTGTCATAGAGAGGCTGGGGCAGTCAATCATACAGGGCAATGATTGCGCCACTGAAGGCTTGATACACTGTCATAGAGAGGCTGATGCAGTCAATCATACAGGGCAATGATTGCGCCACTGAAGGCTTGATACACTGTCATAGAGAGGCTGATGCAGTCAATCATACAGGGCAATGACTACGTCACTGAAGGCCTGATACACTGTCATAGAAAGGCTGGGGCAGTCAATCATACAGGACAATGATTGCGCCACTGAAGGCTTGATACACTATCATAGAGAGGCTGATGCAGTCAATCATACAGGGCAATGATTGCGCCACTGAAGGCTTGATACACTGTCATAGAGAGGCTGATGCAGTCGATCATACAGGGCAATGATTGCGCCACTGAAGCCCTGATACACTGTCATAGAGAGGCTGATGCAGTCAATCATACAGGGCAATGATTGCGCCACTGAAGCCCTGATACACTGTCATAGAGAGGCTGATGCAGTCAATCATACAGGGCAATGATTGCGCCACTGAAGGCCCGATACACTGTCATAGAGAGGCTGATGCAGTCGATCATACAGGGCAATGAATGCGCCACTGAAGCCCTGATACACTGTCATAGAGAGGCTGATGCAGTCAATCATACAGGGCAATGATTGCGCCACTGAAGCCCTGATACACTGTCATAGAGTTGCTAATGCAGTCAATCATACAGGGCAATGATTGCGCCACTGAAGGCTTGATACACTGTCATAGAGAGGCTGGGGCAGTCAATCATACAGGGCAATGATTGCGCCACTGAAGGCTTGATACACTGTCATAGAGAGGCTGGGGCAGTCGATCATACAGGGCAATGATTGCGCCACTGAAGCCCTGATACACTGTCATAGAGAGGCTGATGCAGTCAATCATACAGGGCAATGATTGCGCCACTGAAGCCCTGATACACTGTCATAGAGAGGCTGATGCAGTCAATCATACAGGGCAATGATTGCGCCACTGAAGCCCTGATACACTGTCATAGAGAGGCTAATGCAGTCAATCATACAGGGCAATGATTGCGCCACTGAAGGCTTGATACACTGTCATAGAGAGGCTGGAGCAGTCAATCATACAGGGCAATGACTACGTCACTGAAGACCTGGGCCGGTATTCTCGTACAAGTTACGATCTCGGCCAATCCCAAGCCTACGATGTATCGCAACTTGTAGGAGAATACTGGCCTTGAGACACTGTCATAGAGAGCGTTGTAGACAAGGTGTTTTGCCGTGACAGGCTTGCTGTGACAGTTAATCAGACAGCTTGATGTCAACATCACTGAAGGCCTGAGACATTGCCATAGAGATGGTGGTTTAAAAACGTCATAAAATAGCTCAAATAACTATATAGGTGCTGCACAATGCCTTGTATTTTTATCCATTTGGAGTTGGAGATTGCGTCAGTTATGACGACAAAGAAACTGATACGCCTAAAAAAATATATTTTTGAAAATCCTCTCAATAATTCAAGAGTTAAAAAGTAGTTAGAAAAAACGTTGAAATGCGTTGCCCGCTCTGAAAGAGTTGAATTGATTACGTGACTGTGGTCAGGCATGAAAATAACATCATTTCCTTTATGTGTAGTTTTAGAAATTAAACGGATATTTATTCAAGGTGCAAATTGAGTTTTCAAATAATGCAACATATCTTGTTGCTTTACTACTATTGACATTTGAAGAGAACGATAATTTTGGTAATGAGTAAAATACATCACGGAATGGGCAATACGATCAGATTAGCAAGGTTAAAAACTAAGCACCACAGCAAGATTGACGATAGAATTACCTAATGCAGTCTTAATAGTGGTCCACCATCAGCCATGTCGGCCCAACAATAAGACGGCATGTAGTCAACGTATCGTCGGAGTACCTCACTCATCCATCAGCAGCAGTAGCAGCAGCAGTAGGAGCAGCAGTAGGAGCAGCAGCAGCAACAGCAGAAGCAGCAGCAGCAGCAGCAGTAGGAGCAGCAGCAGCAGCAGCAGCAGCAGCAGCAGCAGCAGCAATGGCAATAGCTTGCCCATCAGGCACAACACGTTGGCCATATGTTGATCCAATGTTGGTCCACCGTCTACGACGCTGGCCCAACATTGGATCAACATAGGGCCAACCTATTGTGCCTGCTGGGAACAGCACAGAAGCATTTGCCTGGCCAGCAATGACTCGCCCACGATCTCGTGGGGAAGTCATTGCTGGCCAGGCAAATGCTTCACCGAACGAGAAAGGAAACATATTGGGCGCGAGCAGCAGACAGTGTTTGTTATGCACTTCATCGCGGGCTCCGGCGACAGGGTTTTTAACCCTCTGGGTCCCATAATGTCCCAGCTTCACACAATTATCACACTATTAGAACCAATTATTAGATTGCTATATTGGTCCGTGATTAGAACTACATCAGATTAGGTAATTCATTATTTGAATTGGTCGCTTTGCGATCTAGCTCTGCGTCACATGACTCTGCACGACATGGATCTCAGAAAATCCGCGTGATTTTCAGATTGTGGTTCACAGAAATAAAGACAGGGATCTTGCACCGAGAGAGAGAGTGTGCCTGATTTGAATAATATTTCAGCCGACTTGTGATTCTGCCACAACGTTTCATTACCAGATGTCGCGAGTGACTGAGTGAATGTGGGTTTAGGTCGCTTTCTGTCGCGACAGGAGGAACAAGACTGAGCCCTACTCTTTTGGATGCCTTCGATGACGTTTTATAGTGCACAGTATTGTAAATAAAATGAATGGGGTTTCAGACCACCTTTGTGCATATATAAGCTAAACTGGGCCAGGAGAACCTCCTGAGGATGGTGATATGAATGAGATGACACTGACCTCCAGACACAAGATTCGACATTCGAGCCCTGCGGTCTGAGGCCGAACACGCTACCTCTCGGTCATGGAGGCTCCCCACAATATTCAATGTTTACGAGCGGGAACAAACATTTTGTTTCTTTGAAACTTGAAGACCAGAGCGGGGTTCGAACCCGCGATAAATGCGGGTAAATGCGGGGAAATGCACTGGGAAATGCACGTCAATATGTAAACATGTGTGTAACAGAAAAATAACAATCCGGGGTCCTAGAAAGCAAAGTGTATTATGTATCTCTTATTGCAGGGAACATAGATAGCTATACCATAAGAGCAGCTCATAGTATTATATAGCTATCAGGACCGCATAATGCAACACCAGTTATGCGGTCCTGATATCTATATAATACTATGAGAACCGCATAACATGCGGTTCTCATAGTATTGTATAGCTATCAGGACTGCATGGCGTAACGCCGATCACAGGGTGTGTAGAACAGAGCTAGCAGTCTTAAAGTGTCGATGTCTCCGTCAATTATGAACCGATTTTCTTGAAATTCAGCGCAGACAATTTGCAAGTCATATCCTAACATGGGTAAAAAATATATATATTGAATTTTATTAAATATTGCAAAAGTTAGATGACATGTAATACAATTCCACAATTAGTTTAATGGGTTTATAGAAGGACGTCATAATTTCAATTTACTACAATCATGTCAAATGGTCTAAATTTTGAATTTTTCAGGAATATCAGGATTCTGTACAAAGATGACTCTTGCAATTTTCCATGAAAATCGGTTGATAATTGACGGAGAAATCAACGAAAAACATGCGCTTTTGGTTAGTTGTGGCCTAAGGTAACGTTATACACGTGTCGACAACGTCGAATAAGAGTCTCTCACGGCTCGCGCGCGTGTAATAAAACAAACAATGGATGTCTACTTAAATATAAACTATATTTAAGTCATTGCTGAAATGTTTTATCATGTCTAAATTCGGGAGGCTTACATAACTAGCAGAGAGAAATTATAATCGCTCACGGACTTTAACTGAACGAAACCGCCATTAACCTGATCGCCTATAGTCACATTGGGAGGAGACATGGACCTACGCGTTGTGGAATGAGTTTACAAGCGATCGAGCCTGATCGCCGGGATTGGGTACAGCCTGCTGAGAATTCTTTAATCATATAGGCAATTGAAAATGTTGATACACAGAACTGACTGATGTGTCAAGTGTTGTCCAAAGTATCAAGGTAATTTCACGTGGGCGAATATTAATCGTATTTGTTTAATTTGTGACCACACATCCGCAAATCCTGATGTTAAAACACTCATTTCGTTCCTAACAACAGTAATTTTAAGAGATAGTAAAGCTGATAGTTGTGATGAGCGGCCAAAGAGGGTTAACATCGGATACTGCCCATAGCCTTCCGAGAACATAACAATATTCAAACAACATTAGGTATGGGAATATATTATATTTCAATACCCAATGTTGTTTTAATACTGGGCCACCGTCTGCGATGCTGTCTCAGCATTACCTCAAAATTGGGTGAATATATCGCGTCTTAGGGACTGTCGCGTTTAATACGAAGCAGTCACTGTGCCAGAATTCAGGATCAATACTTGATGCATATGGTAAGAATAGGAGAGCGGCGGACTTAATTATCTGACCATTCTCTGGGCTCGCCAGGCCCTGCCAGGCAAACACCCTACCCAGCAGATACTAGATGTTGACCCAATGTTGTGTTAACGCTGGGCCGACGTCGACGACGGCGGCCCAACGTGAACCCAACATTGGGTCAACGCTCGTGTCTACTGGGTACATAAACCACTGGTTTATTGTTGGGCCAGCCCCGCAGACGGTGGGCTAACATTAAAACAGCATAAGGTTGGTGTATCTTTTCGGTGTGGCGTAGTGTGTGCAGGTGAAAAATGTCAATTCCGACAATACAGATCAGAAATATTGCAAATCGTGAGGGGAAACAGGAGCGGTGGAACACTCTTTTCGCAGAACACGTTTCAGGAGCAAAAACAAATTAGGCATCAAGCTGGTGAAAATATTCATTGATCTTTGTGTGGGTTTATGGATGAGAATGTCAATAATCATGATAATGACTCGATCGAACGTAAAAAAGGCAGCGTGTGCAAACATGTAATTCGATGTCAATTGCGAAATGTATAATTTCTACAAAATAGCGATAGAGTAAGCATGAAAATGTGTTTGCTTATTATTTTCATACCGGAAATCTGGGTATTATGTCACAGTGATATGACTATCGAAACATAATAGTACTTTAACTTATACGGAAAGGGTTGTCAATGTTGTCATATTATATCTATTGCTGTAAGATGACAATGCTTAACTTTGAACTGAAAATATTTAGTTCAGTGGGTTATTCCACCAGACAGCTTGGATGTCATATCAAACTATTATGTTTTTTGTGTCAATATATAAACCTGCAGCGATTTTAGTGAAATTTAAGTCCCACCCTATATCAGCATTTTAAGATTTAGAACATATTTTACTTAAAGAAACTGGTTATACAGGTGCAAATAAAAACACAGAATATCTACTGTAGTCGACTGTGGTGCTCTAGGGGTTAAAATCTAAATAATTATTATTGCTATGCATGTTAACCCTATAACCGCCAAATTATTCAATTTGAATTTTCACCCACTTGAAATTGTGTCTCGCTGACGCGATCCACAACTTCAAGTGAGTGAAAAATATTCAGATTTGACAAAATGGGGGTCAACTCTTTTCCAATCTTGCTGCTTGATGTCACATTTTATCTTTACCATATTTAATATGTGATATTTAATGTGCTAATAAGAAAAAAACCCTATTATATGCGGCACCGGCGGTTAAAGGGTTAAGATACAGGTTTTAAGCTCGATCCAATCTGAAGACTTAACAGACGACTTTTTGCATTTCAACTCCCCATACCCTGCGATCATTTCGGCGCTATCGTACATATTATCACCTCCCTGTACACTTAATGATTAATAAAAAAAAATAACCAGTTAAAATAAGAAAGAAATACTCTCACACACAAAAAAACAGATTGGTGCAGACTGCAGGTCCAGACAATTAATTAATAATAACTAAGGCTAATTATGTCTGAAGCTTGATGACCGTCTGAGACGCACGCAGCCTGTGACGTCCTAGCAAAGATAATCAAGGAAGCTTTAAAACAACATTGAATCAACGTCGTTTTCACGTTATCAGCTGACGTCGAAACAACGTTGGAAAACAGGAAAATTGATTCAACGTCATTTTATCAACGTTATACAAACGTCTGGTATCCACGTAATTTCGAACCACTTTTTCGACTAATTTTCCATTTGATTCATGCGTAATTTCATTGTCTTGTCAACGTAATTTGAGCTTTTCGTCAACCCCATTTCAACAAAAATCCGACGTCATTGTGATATTTTTGTGACTTTTTACATATCGAATTTCAACAATATTTCAA
This sequence comes from Flabesymbios commensalis, assembly GCA_964017125.1. Lineage (NCBI taxonomy): Eukaryota > Metazoa > Annelida > Polychaeta > Terebellida > Flabelligeridae > Flabesymbios > Flabesymbios commensalis. The sequence goes on from OZ024909.1 coordinate 18,975,784, forward strand.
CGTCATTTTAACCCACTTCAAACTAGTATATTACCCTCATTAACCCTTTAAGCCCTCACGATGCATTAAAGCATCAATTTGCATCCCTGGAAACAGACTTGATTTCCCTCAAACTAAGGGTTTTTGAATGAAAATTCCCATGAAACTGGTTTACTTATAAATGGTTATTTCCTTTAATTTGCCACCCACTTCAAATCATCTTCATCCACTACAAGTCGAGAATTGCGACAGCAATTCGCGGCTGGTAGTGGGTGAAGATGACAATGGTAAATTCAGGCTTGAAAGGGTTAATTAAAAAGACAAATCAGATGAATTGCGCGAAAAAACAGGCCCCGAAACGTGAAGCAAACCAGCTGAAAACTCTGGTCGCCAAAGCAGTATAAACAATAAGGACACTTGGTGGCAAAAAAACACAAAACATCTCAGCGAGACTAAATATACTAAAATGCTGCGGAATACTTTAAACATAATTAGCGCGTAAGAAGGCCCAAGCAACCACTAACAACCCTGTAATAAACGTAAATGGAAAACCAAGTGAAAATGCTAATGATAAAGGATATTGTGGATGCATCTCTGTGTTTTGACAAACCGTTTGTATATAATTATATATATGTACAATTTAATTCACTTTGACCGATCGCGCGATGATTCTTTTCCCAATGAACATGGTGAAGCACGTATGCCCGCCCCGCTCTTTCAGAAAACTACGAAGCTCATTACTTTCGTGATTTGCGGTAAAAATAGCTGCCTCTGATTACTTTGACAGAGCGGATGTCGCAGCCTGACGGACAACATAACCAGATAAAATAAAGCCCGTAAACAGGCGGTGCTGGTCCAATGGCTTGTTGAGGTCGGGCCGGCGTTACAGATGGTGGCCCAACAATAAGCCATCATTGTGACAACCTATCGTGTTTGGCGAGAACTCACTCCTGCACCCCGAATGAAATTACTCGTTGACCCAATGTTAGATTAAGGTTGGGCCAGCGTCTGCGACGCTGGCCCAACCTTAATCTAGCATTGGGTCGTCATCACGTGATTGCGAGGCCAGTAATGTATTAAACAGATACACTTAGACGGGCCACACTGTCTGACGTTAGACCAGAATTGGACGAGTGTCTACACTTAGACGGGCCATAATGTCTGACGTTGGGCAAGTGTGTTGTCAGCACCATTAGCACTAATCCTCATTATGAGGATTGTGTCGGTCAACACCCACCTAGAAGGCTATTTTTAGCCATTCTGACCATCATTGATCGACTGTAACCTCTGGTAACGAGGAGAAATCAACGACTCACCCATGTCAGCCCTGTGTTTGTGTATTGTTGCGCCTGTGTCATTTGCTGATGTCGAAATGAAATGAAATGAATGGGGTGCTTGGCCAACTTTGTGCACATATAGGCTAAACTGGGTTGGGAGAACCTCCTGAGGATAGTGAGATGAATGATATGACAATGGCCTCCAGACACAAGATTCGAAACTCGAGCACTGGCGGTCTGAGGCCGAGCACGCTACCTCACGGTCACCCAGGTTTCCCACAATATTGAATCATTACAAGTGAGTGGAGAAGAAAATTTTTGCTTTTTTAAACTTGAAGGCGAGAGTGGGGCTCGAACCCGCGATTACCCAACTTGAAGTTGTTTCTCGCAATCGCGACCCACAACTTCAAGTAGTTAAAATTTACTTATGTAAGTTTAATATGAAACCAAGCATTTGCAAGCCGTCATGTTTAACCCTTTCATGCCTGAATTTACATTGTCATCTTCATCCACTACAAGCCGCGAAATGCTGTCGCAATTCTCGACTTGCAGTGGATGAAGCTGATTCGATGTGGTTTAAAAATTTAGGAAATTGCCAAAAACCCTTGGTTGTAGGAAAATTAAGTATATTTTCAGGGATGTAAAATGATGCTTTAATGCATCGTGAGGACTTAAAGGGTTAAACACCCATTTCACTCCCAATAACTGTGATTTAACCTGTTAGTAAATCAGATTAAAAACGAGTATCGTTTTAGTTTCCGACACATACACTCTCTCGGCGACAATTGTGAAAATCAAAGTTTTTTATCAATAACCTGAAAAAGGTATTTTTAGTTTTCAGGAGATTTCGTTGCTCAATTACATTTTTTTTTGGGGGGGGGGGGTAGTGCGCAAAAAGTACTCATTATTGTTGAATGGAGAATAAAAAAATACTAAGTATTTCATTAGTATATATAGGCCTATATACCTAATCAGTTAATCTCCCCGGGTTATGAGTCGTTTATGGTGAAATAATGTTTGTTTAAACATATCACAATACCAACTATATCATACAATTTCACAGGTGAATGGGTTTATGAGCTATCATTACAAATCTATAAGACGCATTTACCCCAAACTACTATTTTAGTGTCCAATTGCACTTAATTTACATTTAAATGCAACACCAAAAAATTAAAATCAAATTGTGTTATTTCGGGGTGTCACATATGCCTGATAAAATTGATATTTAAAGACCACTTGCATGCGATTAAATCCACTTGGTAAGTAAATTAAACAATTTGCTAAATTACTGCTGACAATAAATATATAATTTTATCGGCATAATATATAACTAATTATTATCTTTTACAGCTAGCGTTTCCCAAGCAAACGCGGTGCATTGAACCATGTCGGAGCAAAGTTGAGCCACCGTCTACGACGTTGGCCCATCATTGATCCAACATTGGTTCAATGTATCGTGTTTGCTGGGTCACAATTATTACTGGCGTTGCGAATGTCGGATTAATGCTGTTGACGCTGACCAAACATTGATCCATAATTACGAAAATAAACACACGCTTCTATCCATAAACGATTTAAATTTTATAGTCAATAATTGAATGCGGGCGCTTTTTCAACCTTTGTGCTACTCAGTTCTAAATTATTATATCGCAATCATTTAACCTTTAAAGCGCTGAATTAATTTGTAAAAAAACATCAAAACCAAAGGGGTTTTTTCACCTTGAAATCATCATAAATGTCTTAGTTAGCTCTTTCTGATTCATTTGAATACCCATGTTATGGGTCTACGACCATTATAAATAGTTTTACTCTCTACGGGGCGGGGATAGATTTTAGTCGTTAGAATCTGACGTCTACATACGTCAGATTCTGAAGACTAGGGTCGATTCCCGCGCTGTAAGGGTTAACCCTTACAACGCTCACATATTTTTGTAAAAAATATGGAAACCGAAGGTTTTTTTAAATTTGAAATCATCGTAAATGTCGTAGTCGGTTTTTTTCCACATTTCAAAATCAGAATAATATAATTTGACTGGCTGATGATCTACCGCAATTACTGTTGCATTTTATTTCAAACCTCGTAAAAACGCATATAATACACATCTCCCAAATCCAAGTATAATCCACCTATTTTTCATACCAGGCATAGATTAATTAACAATTATATTCCTGTCGGAAATATCTGCTGTCGAGTTTTACAGTCTGATTTATATTTATATATTAACGTCGGAAGTATCTTCTGTCGGAAGTGTCTTCTTTTTATCATGTAATGTAATTGTATATATTTCCATCGGAATTATCTGTTGTCGGCACGATACTTCACGTGTAGTTTTTTCTTTTTGTAATCCTTTTTAAAGTCGTAATTGTCTGCTGTCGGCCAGAAGGGAACATTATTATTAGTGTCGGAATTTTCTTATGTCGACCTCAGCAATATAATATATATTCGAGTCGGAACTGTCTCCTGTCGCCTGCAGATATAACCACAATACATAGAATTATTCAGTGAAAGAATTGTCTACTTATGGCAGAGTTTTAATATCTTGAAAATATATTTCTATCTAGACAGGTAGACTTCGATGTATGAGCCAAATGTTTTGTGTTTGCTGGGTTTCCACTTGCTTTAACAATCAGCTGTATACTCATTTGTTCACGCTGATTTATTGATCAATAAATATACACAAGAAGCTATTGATATTAGAATCTGTGTGGCGCATATATATGGAGAAATGAATAAATTTGATGAAGTTTTCTGAGTATATTTACATCATCGCTTGGGTGTGTCAGGCTTGCATATTCTATGTGGACGGCTGTGTAAATAGAATCCCACATACAGTCATATTTTCTGGAACGTATTACAATCAGCTAACAATAACTGAATGACACGCGATTCTTCAGTTATATATGTCACGTAAAAAATCCAATAATAACATTTCAAACACGTTATCTGATTACATACCTGCAATTGCTATATTTGATTGCCTGATATAGTTCAATAAAATTAATGTGTGGTATACCTGCAATTGCCATATTTGATTGTCTGATATAGTTCAATAAAATTAATATGACAGTGTGTTACGCGCCCTTTTCTGAAGTTTCCCTTACTGGTGCTACAGGATAATTTTCATACCATATGAAAATAAAAGCTACACTACTTGCTACTACAGTACTCACTACTACAGTACTCCCTACTACAGTACTCACTACTACAGTACTTACTACTACAGTACTCACTCCTACAGTACTCACTACTACAGTACTCGTTACTACAGTACTCACTACTACAGTACTCACTACTACAGTACTCACTACCACAGTACTCACCACTACAGTACTCACTCCTACAGTACTCACTACTACAGTACTCACTACTAAAGTACTCACTACTACAGTACTCCCTACTACAGTACTCACTACTACAGTACTCACTACTACAGTACTCCCTACTCCAGTACTCACTACTACAGTACTCACTACTCCAGTACTCCCTACTACAATACTCACTACTACAGTACTCACTACTACAGTACTCACTACTACAGTACTCACTACTACAGTACTCCCTACTACAGTACTCACTACTACAGTACTCACTACTACAGTACTCACTACTACAGTACTCACTACTACAGTACTCCCTACTACAATACTCACTACTACAGTACTCACTACTACAGTACTCACTACTACAGTACTCTCTACTACAGTACTCACAACTACAGTACTCACCCTGTGATGCAAATATAAAAGGTAGTAGCCGCTTACTTTTTAACCCTTTCAACGCGGGGACCTTCATTAGACGTCAGAATCTGACGTCTAAAGTCGGTCCCCGCACTGACAGAATTAAACATATTATAATAGCAGCAGACCCATAACATAGACAGTCAAATGAAGCGGAAAGAGCTAACTAAGACATTTATGATGATTTCAAATTGAAAAACCCCTTTGGTCTCCATGGTTTATACAAATAGATATAGGGTTATAAAGGTGAAGTAAGCAGTTACTGCCTTTTGGCTTTGCATTGCAGTGTACTGTTGTGGAGCTTGGACGTGTAATTATTCCATCAGTCTGGGTTGCGATTCAGGGCCATCAGCTTTGACACAGGAGGAAATTACACCGTCACATCGCTTACGACTTCTGCTCAGGCGTTTTCCGGCCCGACATCACAGATTGAAGCTTGCAGGCGATGTAACGATGTGAAATACACAGCTTTTCAACCAGTATGGAAGACCCACCTACTCAACCAATGAAAAGACGCAATACAAAAGACTGTGCCACCCAAACAGTACAAAAAACAAGCTTCGCGAACAGTACAAACTACAACGACTAAACGAGTACAAACAATACAATTATACTTAACTAATACCAAATATACAAATCAAATCAAATACAATTTTATTACCATATTATATTTGTACAGGGTGCAGGGTATTATGCAGTATATACAATGACTCAACTAGTACAAAAGTACAACAATACTCAACTAATACAAACTATACAATGACTCAACTAGTACAAAAGTACAACAATACTCAACTAATACAAACTATACAATGACTCAGAAAGTACTAAAGCACAACTATACTCAACTAATACAAACTATACAATGACTCAGAGAGTACTAAAGCACAACTATACTCAACTAATACAAACTATACAATGACTCAGAGAGTACTAAAGCACAACTATACTCAACTAATACAAACTATACAATGACTCAACTAGTACAAAAGTACAACAATACTCAACTAATACAAACTATACAATGACTCAGAGAGTACTAAAGCACAACTATACTCAACTAATACAAACTATACAATGACTCAACTAGTACAAAAGTACAACAATACTCAACTAATACAAACTATACAATGACTCAGAAAGTACTAAAGCACAACTATACTCAACTAATACAAACTATACAATGACTCAGAGAGTACTAAAGCACAACTATACTCAACTAATACAAACTATACAATGACTCAGAGAGTACTAAAGCACAACTATACTCAACTAATACAAACTATACAATGACTCAGAGAGTACTAAAGCACAACTATACTCAACTAATACAAACTATATAACGACTCAACGAGTACAAAATGTACTTTATTGTAATAAAATATACAGATACTCAAATAGTACAAAAATACAACCACTCAACGAGTACCAAATAAGAAATTATTCAGCTATGATAACATATACATATACTCAATTAGTGCAAAAATGTATCTACTCAATCAGTACAAAAGGTACAAATACCGTAAGCCAGGACAAAAAGCTCAACCAGTATAGATTAAATATACAATTCTCAACTAGTATAACGGATACAACTAATATATCTGTACAGAAGACAAGCTACTCAATCAGTACAAAAGATACAAGTGATTAATCCCATGAAAGGCTACAAATATGCAGCCAATACATTATAAAATGTCCCTTCAGTCAGCTACGGCCGGTTAAAGAATGTTGAATTAGCAATAGGCCTATAATCGAAGTAGATGTCACAATAAACTATTCTGAAAGTTTTCAAAAATATTTTAGCTCATCTATTATTGGTTATTATCAGATTATCAGAAATGAATTTGCAAATTTTCTCGGTTGGTCGATGGCACTTCAAACACACGCCTCTCCCACCCCCCATTGTTGACGTTGGCCCAGCATTAAACCAGCTTTGGTTTGACGTCTCATGTCTGCTTAGCTGGGATATCTGATGACAGTGACGGAGTTAATGTTACATAGATGGTGATTGGTCCAATCAGCTTCTATGGTTTACATGCCCGTTGACATAGAGAACTGAGATATTCAATTTAATTTTTCAGTCACTTGATGTTGTGTCTCGCTACCGCGATCCACAACTTCAAGTGACTGAAAATTTATGTGATTTGAGAAATTTAAGTCCCAACATATATCAGTGTTTCAAGATTTAAAGCATATTTTACTTTTAACAACTGATTATACAGGTGCTAATAATACACAGAATGTCTACTGTAGTCGACATCAGTGTGCTAAGGGTTAACCTTTACAACGCTGAAATAATATATACAAACCATGGACACCAAAGGGTTATTTTCAAAATTTAAAATCGTCATAAATGTCCGATTCATTTGAATACATATGTTATGGGTCTACGGCCATTACACATATTTTTACCCTTACGGTGTGGGGATAGTCTTAAGTCGTTAGAATCTGACGTCTACAGACGTCAGATTCTGACGTCTAAAGTTGATCCCCGCGCTGTAGAGTTAATGATGCAGCCTTTTTCAAGTCAGCTTATCTTAACCGCGTACACTACTGACACATCCAGGCAATTTTGGACGGTAAGTGGGTAATTGGGTAATTTGGTAATTTACACCTCACGCCGTAGTCATGGAAATATTGATAGTGACCTTCTGGATACGTGCATAATAATAATAAAAATAATGAGCTCTTATATAGCGCACACGAATGCTCTGTGCGCTTCACACATATTATCCCTGGTCGCTGAGCCTGCTCATTCGTGTACTCCCATTTGAACATAGAGCACAACAACTATTGTATTAGAAAATTTTCGTACACCTTGCCATCTCTATCCTACTAGGTACTGAATAACATCTGAGTGAAGTGGAGCACATGGATGTAAAGTGACTCACCTAAGGGCACAACATCGAAACAGCAATTTCCCAACATTGAAAAGGAATAAACATGATAATATGGTAGGAAGCCTATTAACCCTTTAACCGCCAAATTATTCAATCTGAATTTTCACTCACTTGAAGTTGTGTCTCGCTGACGCGATCCACAACTTCAAGTGAGTGAAAATTATTCAGATTTGACAAAATAGAAGTCAACTGTTTTCAAATATTGCTGATTAATGTCACATTTTATCTTTAACATGTTCAAAAGGTAGTACTTGATGTGCTGATAAAAAATGAAAACCCGAATATATGCAGCACCGGCGGTTAAAGGGTTAACACCAAGCGGGGATTGAACAGGCGACAACTATAGCACGACGCCATGTGCCTGTCGATAAGACGCCATGCGCCTCTCCGCGTGAAAATGAGTTGAAGTCGCCACAATTCGCTGAGCATCCATTGTGGGCCCACCCGCGTGTGCACAAGGAGTGCGGTAAATATTATTTCTCAGTGAAGCGAAACGACTCACCTGCTTTAGCATAGCATTCAAGAAAGCGGTGGCTGCTATCGTTGTCATTGCAAACAGCGCTAGAGACATGGGTGACATTATTGATAAAAACAGGGAATCTACTGGGCACACGACATTGTTGCGACGTTGAAACAACGTCATTGACGTTGATTCAACGTAGCAACAACGTCGTGCGCCCAGTGGGTATACTGTAATCTGGTAATTTTGGCGTGTTTGAAATTTCTGACTTTTTGGACTTTTCACGAAGCTTAGAATTCGCGAATTTTCATATTCTCAAGTAGCGCTATTATAATATTAATTTTCGCAAGATTCTTGAATTCACGTATCTGTCCTCCTCGCGAAAATTAAAACCCCGCGATTGTTACAAGATCTACAGTAGTGGCTATGCTAATGGGAGTAAAATAGAAGCCCTGGACAGCCCTAATGGGAGAGACATCCTCTGCAGGTATAGGCGGCAGCCTGGTCACCTGATGGCCCCAGTGCTCCACAGAGCCGAGAGGCAGTAGCAGATTACTTGTGAAGTAAGGAGTTGCTGCATTTTGGCTTTGCACGGCAGTGACCACACTGCGCGGATCAGAGCAAAGTAGGTCTTCCACGCGATGGTCCGACTTTGACGCAAACACATGGGTTTGCGACAGAGATGGACATCCTAGCAAAAGCTGTGGTTTTGTATGCTAGTGCTAGACAGTGTACGCTGAGACCAACAAATTCACGAAAATTGTGAGAATAACCCTATTCAAAGGATAAATTCACCTGTATAAAGACTGGCTTTTATATCCCCACGTTAGGCATTATTCCAATGAGATGTAAATTTGTCATTATAAAATAAAAATCATTAATCAAAAATGACGCCTTAATTCATTGCGCAATCGATCGTCCGCGCACCGGATTTGGGGGGCACAACCTTACGACTGGCAATGATTACAGACTCAGAATCGCGTAGTCTTACAGAGTCTGTACCAAGCAAACGGAAAACATTTGAATAACATTTGTACAACGTCGGCCCAACGTCTTTAACGTTGGCCCAGCATTTTACTAATATTATACAAATGTTTTGTGTTTACTGGTTTATTGCGGACTACCACACGAAGGCTTCTGATTTCACCGTGTCCAGCTGTATTCATCAACTTTATCCCGTTTTTGTTTTGCTCATATAATATCATGAATATGTGGCCACAAAATGAGAATAAAGTCCACGCGTCACGAGTCACCCCAGCAAACAAAAAACATTTGTATAACATTTGTACAAATGTTATACAAATGTTTTTCGTTTGCTGAGGCACTCGGATCAAGCTACTATTTTAATAACTGCTCATGTACAAACACGTGACATGAACGAAGTTTAGAAAATAACTGAAGAAGCGTGAGCATATAATCGAGACCATTATAGTGAAATCCGCCTGATTCTCTGACATTTTTGATATATTTGAACCTGGCATGATTATTAATAGCTATGTGTTTTTTCTTTACCCTTTCAGCGTGGAAACCATATTTAGACGTCAGAATCAGACGTCTAAAGACGGTCCCCGCATACAAAAAATATCATAATGGCCTTAAACCTGCATAACAATTCAACTGAAGAGCTAACCAAGACATTTATGATGATTTCAAATGGAAAAAACGTGATGTATTTATGTTTAGGTCGCCGATTCGTGTTTACTGTCATAATACCCTCATGGCTCACATGAATATGAAATATTTATACGTTTATAAACCGGCTGTGTCATAATTCACAGTCGCTGTTGTGCTCAAGATCATCGCTTGCGCATTCGATAAATTTAGGTTATTAATTTCCCCGGAGAGAAAATTTCAAAGCTCAATGAAAATTTGTAATACTAGGGTAAAATCAGAGGTGCAGGGGTTATTAAATGTAACCACTAGTGTTCCGAGCTGTTTAATTTAAATGTACTGCTACTTGAAGTAGTGTCTCGCTGTCGCGACACACATTTTCACGTGGCTGAAAATGTATATGATTTGTGAAAATCAAGTCCCAACATATATCACTGTTTCAAGATTTAGGACATTTTTTTTAGCAGCTGGTTATACAGGTGCTAATAAAAACACAGAAGTGTTATATGGGTCAAACACAGTGCGCATACGTAAACTCTGATGTTCGCCACACGCTTAAGAAAGGCTATAAAGGTTTTCTTCGCAGGACAGTCACATTCTCTAAAAAAAGTTTCGGAAATGTGTTTATATCATGTATTTAAAATAGAACAGATTCTCACATGCAAAACTGAGTGCCAACAATAATTAAAGTGCCTGCTATGAGCATTTATCTCACAGTGAAAAATACATTAGTCACTGCTATAAATATTTGAATTAGAAATGTAATGCATGTGGGGAAATAATTCCTTCATTTCGCGTACACTGGTCGGCGATGTGTTAACTGGGGCACATACTAGCAGATTGTTATTTTTCATGTTGCCTCCAGTGCAGATTAAAATTGACTGGCTCATCACAGCACTCCTTAGAAAAGCAGCTTTCGGCACCTTGCACATTCTATCTTCAATAAAAAATGCTTGTATGCGTCTTATGCAGTGTGAACGAGGGTGCGTTAAAATAGCAGCACCATATTACAGAGTGTGTTCATATATATATAATTATAATCCCATAATATTTACGCTGTTGCGTAAATGTGCGAGATATAGACTTATCACTACCAACCTATGATGTATGCTAGTTCTCGTCAAGTCACCAAGCCACTCCTTGAGCAAACCCAATCTTTATATTTGACTTGGCTGGACCATTGTAGCATCCCAGCAAGCGCAAGGCATTGACCCAGTGTTGGGCAATAATATCGGGCTAGCGTCGCAGATTGTGGTTCAAGGTCAGTCCAACAATGAACCAATGTTTCGCGTTAGGGGTTTTGTCAAGTTAAAAAAATCAAAAAATCCGGATTGGAGATTGGCCGGACTCCACCCACCCACCTCCCCTATCCAATTTTTTATTTATTTTTGCAACATCTACAACAACAAAAAACAACACAAAAACATAAAAAAACACAACACTTCCAAAAAAAAAAAAAGTTCGAGTTGGGGATTGACCCACCCACCCACTTACGAGTTTTTCTCGGATTTTTGTATTTTTTTTAACTTGACAAAACCCCTTAGCAGAGATGCCGTATTCGTTTTTTCGATTCCTATTTTGCTCGTATTTAATTCTGGCCCCTCACGACTGACTGGTGCTTCTTCTATAAACAAAATGATGCTACCCGTCGATAAGTTTCGTATCACGTGTGAAAATTAAAGACATACCGAAAACATCATGGTACATCGAATGTTATGAAGAAATAACAGAAAAAACATCAGTAGAGACGAAAAAATGTAAAAAATACACTAATCAGCGGTGCTGATCCCGGCAGACGACATGGACCTCGATGGTGGTTCCAAAGCCAAAAGGCAGTATCTGCTCACTTGTAAAGTGAACAGATACTGCCTTTCGGCTTTGCACGGCAACATAAAAGACCTATAAAAACCTCGCGAGTCAATGAACGCTGTTCCCTTTGTAGACAGAAAACCCGGAGAATCTATAAAATCACCCAATGCTTGCAACATCCTGGACATTGTCCCATCATTAACACTTCGTTGCAAAAATTACGTCGCGTTTGATGATATTACCGGGGTAAGATTACTGAACACACAGAGAGGAACAAAGCATGGTACGGGGGGGGGGGGTGAAAGGGAGAGGGGGGGGGGTGATCCACAATGGGAGTCAGGTGAGCTAGACGTGCGTCCAATTATCAGCTTTAGCCCTTACAACGCTGCAATATTTTTGTATAGGACATGGAGACCAAAGGGTTTTTTTCAATTTGAAATCATCATAAATTTCTCAGTTAGCTCTTTCTGCCTCATTTAAATACCTATGTGTGACGTATAAAGACGGTCCTCGCGCTCAAAGGGTTAACCGTAGTGATTCTGTATAATATACAGAATCATTAGGGTTACTATTATGGCAAAATACCGGAAAGCCAAATATTACTACACGCTCCCGGTTTTCGATTGACATTTTTGCTGCATTTAGTGTCGGCTCGACAAGACTGACTGGTGCTTCTTCTTTAACCTGGAGACTATATTTTTTTTTTAACAGTAGATGAAATCACAGTTATTGGTAGTGTAATGTCTGCTTAAACATCAATATTTGCAAATATTTGGTCTCAAATTGAACAAATATGAGTAATTTTCATTCACTTGAAGTTGTCTGTCGCGGTATCCAGTGACACCCACCAATGAGGTTCTATAAAACAGAACCATAATATAGACTAACTTCAGCACGTGGTCGTATGCGTAATGTGTATCGTGCAACCGCCTCCCCTCTTGTGTATTCAGCAGTCTCATCCCGTACTCGTACGAGTTTTCTTCACCTTCCCCGGCCCTCACCTGCCTGTATCTAGTGCGATCCATTCCTCTCTTGTGTATGTGAAGCATGCACACTAGCCTGGCTTTAGTGTAATGACAACATGGGGGTTGGAGAATGACATGTCTGGCCCTGTTGTCATACAGTAGTTGAAAGCATGGTAATTGCTAAATAACATATTTGAGGCCGAAGAAAAAAAGTCCTTATAACAATAATAATGCCATCATGGTTGGCTGTAAAATGACACAGATATAGGGGTGAAACACATGTGTCGTGTGATCAAAATCAAAGACAACTGCCACCTGCGTATTAATATATAAGAAGATTGGTTTTACAAATCACAGTAAATCAGCTAATCTTGATGTTATAATCGACCTAATTTTTTTTAAATGTCATCAAAATCAGTAACATTTAGGACAAACTTAAGTCGGTCTTGAACATTTACTGAGAACACTTTTTGCTTACCATTAATGTTGAGGAAATGATGCCGCGAATGTTTCGGTAAAATGCTCAAAATCCAGAGACCAACATGTATATTGTCAACAGTAATCGCGATCAATAAAATACCTTTTTAATAAACACTTAACAGTCAGTCAGAGACCGTAAACCTCCGCCGCGCATCTTGATCGTAATCCATCCCTAAAGTTTAATGGATTGTTTCTTGGCCTTCAAACAAACAAACAAACAAGCAAGCAAGCAAGCAAGCAAGCAAGCAAGCAAGCAAGCAAGCAAGCAAGCAAGCAAGCAAGCAAGCAAGCAAGCAAGCAAGCAAGCAAGCAAACAAACAAACAAACGAACGAACAAACAAACAAACAAACAAACAAACAAACAAACAAACAAACAAAAACATAACCTACTTTGGCGAAGGTAAAACTAGAGAAATATCTTCACTACAAATGAAGTGATGTGATCAATATGTGCAATACCCACGTTCATTTTGTTATACGGAGGCACATGATTGGCGTGCAAAGCCAAAAAGCCAAAAAGCAGTATCTGCTTGCTTTAGAAGTAAGCAGATACTGCCTTTCGGCTTTGCAGAGCAGACTGTGGTGTCGTGACCGTGTGTAAGGTTACAAGGAGCAATCTCCTAAACTAATATATAACGGCACTGGCGTGACTGACATCTTATACCAGAATATCATATCACACAAGCCCTAGTCACGAGTCATACTCGTCAATCGTGTTCAGAGGGAAAATACGGGCACTTTTCGGAGTAAGAACCCAGCAAACACGGTACATTGGCTCAACGTTTACATAAAGTTGGGCCGATGTCGCAATCAACCAATCAACAGATTACGACGTTTGTGGCTGACGAACTGGTGTAGCAATATGAACTGATACCGATATGTCTCGCAAGCAAAAACACTGTATAAAGTGTCAGAATCAGGCCTAATTAAAGTGCATTTTACTAATTCATTCATCAATTCGACCGAGCAATCATCTAAATATGGCAAACTGTGAATGTGAAATACAATTTAAAAGGTTCAATACATCTAATTTAAAAATATTACATACATGTGAATAGCGTATACATTTTTCTGCACGACGATCATATAATACGTCAAATTGTAAATATTACGTTAAATAGCGTACATTTTATCGACAGAGTATATAATAGAATTATATTAATGTCGACCGATGTTTTTCTCGGTCAGATCAATGTAGGATCTTATCAAATTAGCCATAAACTATTCTGATACTTTTTTTTATATAGGCAGATTGATAAGTGCATATTGTTGGTTATCACAGAGAAGGATGCACGCCCCGGACCTTTGAACAATACATTGCAAGATCACCGTACGAACCACGTGTTCTCTGACACCAATACACATTGAAGAAACCCTTGAGTACTATTACCTTGCAACCCTAATATATAACGGCACCGGCGTGACTTGCAGGGTTTTCCTGGGGTTGCATTGTGATAGTACTGAAGGGCTCTTTTTAAAGAACCTTGTTGTTTAGAGTGTTGTGTCACTGCCGGTCTAGAATGAGACGGCGCTGATCCGTGGCTGATGCGTGCTTCGAGAGCTGAGCGTCCGCCAGAGGCAGCACGTATACATGACGATCCCAAACCTGTCCATATGGAAGCATTTACCACGGACTAACATCAACTATTAATCACATTAGATGACATTATGCCGCAGTGACTGCGGCATAATGCCATCTATGTGATTAACCGACATTATTTACGAAAGTAATAGATCTGAATTTGACAGACATCATTTGTTGAGAATCCGTAAATGACATTTTGTGCAGGGCAACCGAGTCAGCCGGATACGTTGGATCTATATATGTTGCTTCAATGCTGGGCCGGAGTCGCAGAAGGTGGACCAACATCGAAACAACATAGGGCTAGTCACTGTGTTTACTGGAAAAGACCGATGATGATCATTACAGTATATTTGAATCGAGGAAATATGTCAGCTAAAATTTAAGGTGTGCGAAGAACGCATAATGAGAAAATTGACTGGACATGTATCATTTCCATTTCATATTTAAGATCTCACTTTCCAGAATGCGGCACCGAGCAGATAAGACTGACCAGCTGACCGGTGTGAGGCGATAGAGGACTCACCATGTCTGGACGCGAATCATGACTTCTCCCTCCTTGGGTTCCGGCTCGGGTCTCTTCTGCAGACGCACATTTTTGATGCCCCCGAACCCCTGCAGGGTGATGCATCTCATCTCTTTGGGTGGGTTCGCATTCTCCGTGGGAGCCGGGGCTGCTTCTGTGGAGGTTGTCTTCTCTTGCTCCGCCATTTTCTCGCCTCTGCTGGGTTAGCTGCTTTCTATAGCGCTGCTGACAGCTGACTGCTTTCAGGAATAAGGAGGAGGTTCAACCAAGGCGCGTCCGCTCCAGTCTGATAGTCCACCAAGCTCTGGCACCGATTCTCTGCTAAAAACGTCTCCGTGCTGCAGCTTCACCTGCTGCTGCTGTGTTTTCTTCTGATGATGATACTGCAGCTTCTGCTGCTGGTGTTGAGACTTCTGTTGCTTCTGATGATGATGCTGTCACAGCCGCTTCTGCTGCTGATGTTGCTGCTGTTGCGTTGTCTTCTGTTGCATCTGATGCTGATGCTGCTACTTCTGCTGCTTCTGCTGTTGATTCTTCTTCTGTTGCTTGTGACGATGATGCTGTTACAGCTGCTTCTGCTGCTGTTGCTGTTGTTGTGTTGTGCCGGAGAGCTACAGGTGACCCGTTTCTGTCCACACTGTTGACGATGCTCTGGTTGATATTTCCTCTGATGTTGTTGCTCTGCGTCCTTTTGTCCTTCAATTGTTGACGATTATGTGATTGCTTGCGTTGCATTTCCATGGCTGTTTTATGCCGATGGATGTAACGTCCCTCGTCTTGTTTTCTTATAGATCCCATCTAATGTTGTCTGTTTCTTTTATTTCTGCCTCCTGTTTGTACTGCAACCTTTAATACCAAATGCGGTAATTGCTCACGTGAAATATAAGCAGTTACTGCCTTTCTATTTGCAAGGTAGAACCCATATTATGTCGGCTGTTCCCATATATTATCCCAGCAAACACAATAATTTATTCCGAGTTGACTTTTTGTTAGACCGGCGTTGCAGACAATGATTCGATGTTGGTTTATTGTTGGGCCAGCGTCGGCAACGCTGGTCCAGCATCAATCCAACATGGAATCAAATTTGTGCATCGTGTTTGCTGAGATGCAGACTCTGTGGTTGTTTAGGCCCCACGCAATCACGTTCCTAGCTGATGGCGTTGACAGCACCTACCGCTGTTGCTGGTGGAGCTACCGTCCTCTTTTGTAATTGTGTTGATGTTGCTGTTGATCTAGACATGACCCACAGTATCATATTGATGAGTCAGAGTCAGCTGCATGCGGTAGCAGGCAATATTTCATTTGACGAGAAAACGATATATTTTCGTCCATCATGATCAAACAAATATTTTTGTATTTAGTCGGCAACAGGTTCGTGAAAACATTTAAGTGTATTATATCTGCATGCATTTCATCGGCTAATGAATGGGCATACGAAACGGGATTTAAGCCATAACAGGCAGTCGCCAGATCTATTTTAATTTGGTAACCAAAAATGCAAACTGCCACCGTAAAAATGCTCAGTATTGCTTTGCAATTATAAGCTTATGTCTAGCAATATAATGTGTCTCTAAATGGTATGAGAGCGTAGATTACATATACTAGACATTCCATGTCAATGCTGCAGTACAAAGTCAAAGACAGTAACTGCTTACTTTTCAAGTTAGCAGTTACTGCATTTTGGCTTTGCACGGCAGGATAACGAAAGACGAAACCAATTAACAATCGGCTGGCCCAGATGTCTCATTTCGTCTGCTTGTGACTCGAAATTGGAGACGTACGTGTCTGCTGTTGAGCAATGTAATGCTAAAACCCCGTGGCATAAGGCTCGGTTTCTCTACCCGCGAATTAAAGGGACATGCCCAGGTCTAAAATCATAAAAAAATCGCTGATTTTATTTTGGCTTCTTAATATGACCATATGATGTAAACATGTCCATAGACTGGAACTGCAAAAGTTTTTTTTTAAATTTTTGTGCTGCGCACTTACCAGTTAGGCTAGATATAGAGACGAAATTCCCGTATTTCCTATTTTTGACATGGTTGTTAATAATTAGAAATCAGGAATTTCGTCTCTATATCTAGCCTAACTGGTGAATGCGCAGCACAAAAATTAAAAAAAAACTTTTGCAGTTCTAGTCTATGGGCATGTTTACATCATATTATGGTCATATTATTAAGCTAAAATAAAATAACCGATTTTTTTATGATGCTAGACCTGGGCATGTCCCTTTAACTCAAGGGGAACAATAATTAGTAGATATCCCCATTTCCAAAGTCTCTTTTGCTGGACTAGTTGAAGGCCCACGTTGATTTGCATTAACTCTGTTGTTGAACGAAAGACCTTCTGGCTACCGCTGATGGATTATGACCAGACTTCTGCACATCTTAGCTTATTTTTGGTACATGTTTGTCCGACAGAACTGTTTGTTGTATTTCTTGGAAGTCTTGATGAATCAGATTCACGGTGATGGACGAGTGAAGACATTTGACCGTTAGGAGAACACAACTACCATCAGCAATGTTCCTAATCCATTTTGTGCCTGCACATTTGTTTTGTGTTGTGTGATCAGGCAACATCTGCATTCAACTTAACATGATCTAGTCTAGTTTTGTTAAATCTCCGAATACCGGTATAGCCTTGACCTTCACATAAACAACCAAAATATTACCTAAATCAAAATGTCGCCAGAAATGAATTTGGCATGCAGAAAACCATTGGAAACCACGTGTCGCACAATAAATTTGCACAAACCGTTCAAAATTTATCTATATACAAGACATGTGTAGCGGCTATCTGGCCTTTTTGCTCTTTTGTGCATTTCCAGCAAACGATTCCTGAGGTTGTCCAGCTAGATTGTGTCCGTGGGTATACTTGGTATATATATGTGAGGGACCATGTGATGATGCATGAGCATGATGCATGATGCATAATTGTGACCTTTCCAGTAAAAACGGCATGCCGAGGGTATTTTGTCAAAATTGTGTTTTTGACATAAATGGGTGACAAACACATTTAATTGTGCACACAAAATATTGAAGGTAATATTTTTTATATGATTCCAGGACAATTTTGATATGCATCTTTTATACTCTGA
The DNA here is from genome assembly GCA_964017125.1 of Flabesymbios commensalis. Classification (NCBI taxonomy): domain Eukaryota; kingdom Metazoa; phylum Annelida; class Polychaeta; order Terebellida; family Flabelligeridae; genus Flabesymbios; species Flabesymbios commensalis. Next base: position 18,994,211 of record OZ024909.1, read on the forward strand.
TAGGTCCAAAAATCTGCATTTTTAGATAAAACTGCTAAAATATTGACTGACAAACCACTTATTGACTGGTACACCAGATTACTAATATTAAAGCACATATATATACATCATAGCAAAATTGAAAAGATTGATATAGGCCAGTGCTAAAATAATTTATTATTACCTTGCTGTTGACATGCTGCAAACGGCAGTGTTAGCATAATCGAGTTAATAAAGCAAATGATTTTAAATGCGAACAAAAGACATGGTTGTAATGACATCAAAAAATAATCTATTTTACTACAAAAAGGGGTTTTGCCCACGGCGTGACGTTTCCAGTGGAATGGTTACACTTAATCATGCTTCGAGGTCTCACTTAACTAATTACTTGGCAAATATCAAGAAAAAAATTTGGTTCTGCATAATTTTTAGTTTATTTTTGCCAGAGCCCGTTAGTTATTGTGCTCAGAAAATATTCAACAAAATATATGAATATATGAAACTATATGCTGAAGATTGATTATTACACCATATAATTTTTTTTAATTAAAACATGATGAAATAAATAGTTTCATAGATTTTCGACGGTCCCTGATGGGTCTGTGAGATCTAGCGTGTTCGTGATAATACATGTAATCTATGCGACTGTAGTTAGTTCTGTGAGACCTTAAATATATGACTCCAGATCTGGATATTTAAAAGCCAGCGAAGGCATTTATGCATTTCATTTGTTCTGCAATAATGCACTTTAAAGGAAGGTATACAGTATTGGTGATGTGCCTTTTCAACATTTGAGTTTTTATCATTTTTACTTTGTCCACTATGAGGCATGACAACGTCATTTTATGGTCTTCTTAGTGTTTTCTGATATATTTTATCCCATCTCCCTAAATTACTGCTTATTTTTGCCTCATTACTAGTGGCAAAACTAAACCCATCATCGTATCATTCAATTACATAAATATAGAGCATCTGATAATAAAACAACATTGCGTGATGAGCAGAATCAACTTATATAACATTTGTAATGCCAAAATATACTAAAATTAGGATTTTGATATACATACACTGTAATATATTGTTTACATTTACCCACCGAAATCATTGTCTTGAAAGTGTTATAATTATTCAGCAAAAAATATAAATAGAAGGAGAAAATGAGTTTATGACATTTCATGCAACAACCTTGCACCAAGGTGAATCTTAATAAAACAATTTGGTTTGTTTTTTTCAAGATAAAGTCCATTTGAGACGAGGAAAAAATGGTGTATGACATGCTTAGTTATATAGGCCACTATGGGTAATCCATAGTATGTTATCTTTGCAATTCGTAAAGTTGTGGCCCCAAAATTCGGTGCGCGGACGATCGATTGCGCAATGAATTATTGTGACATTTTCTGATCAATAACTTTTATTTGCTTTTATAATGACAGATTTACATCTCATTGGAATATTCCTTAACTTAGAAATTTAAACGTCTTTATGAATTCTTGATCTCAGCGTACGTTGTCTACCAGCATACAAAACCACAGCTTTTGCTATGCTGTCCATCTCTGACGTTAAATCATGCGACTACGTCAAACTCGGAGTAATTATGGACACATTTATTAACCCTTTAACCGCCGGTGCCGCATATATTTGGGTTCTCATTTTTTATTAGCACATTAAGTACCACATTTTAAACATGTTCAAGATAAAATGTGAATCAATCAGCAATATTTGATAACAGTTGACCTCCATTTTGTCAAATCTGAAGAATTTTCACTCACTTGAAGTTGTGGATCGCGTCAGCGAGACACAACTTCAAGTGGGTGAAAATTCAAATTGAATAATTTGGCGGTTAAAGGGTTAGCAGGAATTGAGATAGATCAATGATTTTAGAGTTCTCAAGTATGGTTGACATTGTGGCATTGTCAAAAATAGGCCATGCATCAGAGATGGGAATAGTCCATATAAGATGTTGACGCTAGGTAGACAGACATGTTGGGGACTATTGGCCGTATTTGGGTCTGACGTTTAGGCCAGTGAACATGAATTAGACCTGTTAATACATATAATAATTATAATAAAATCCTTGTGAGAATTAATGCGGCTTTTAAGTTTCGCCTCACAAACACTTCGCCTCACATCTTATTATATCTTTCATGACACAAAGAGGGGAATTTAATCACGTTTTTGATGAGAACGACTGTTAATCACATGCACATTTTCATCTGGAATTCAGATATTTTAAAAGTTTTAAATGTAAAACCAAATATTGCGGTGTGAAATAACGAGACAGTTCGCTGCTAGAGACCAAACTGGTGGTCATCCTCAACAAATATGGGGGAATTGCGGCAGCACTTAAAATTTGGTCGTCACAGTCGAGTGGCAGCTTATCTGAAATTTTTCAATTATCTAATATTTTTTGAGAGATTATGTATGTTCAGTCAATGAGGCATTGTGAATAACCAAGGGTTCACCACAGGTCTTAAAGCTATATGTGGCTGAACTACGGAACCTAGCGAACAGAAAAGGTAATCATTGTGCGACACTATATCAAGTTCCACATGACCACGTTACCAAACAAAGAAATGACAACAATGCTTCTAAATGTTTATTGAATTTTTGTCTAATATTGGGTACCTTGTTGTATAAAAAAAATGCCCATTGATAGTCGTGAGGAAATGTGACAATAATTGTTTTTGACTACGTATAAAACGTTAGGTCATTTAATAACTTGATGGATTTCAAACCTTCGAAAAAGTAATTAAAAATGTCTTTTTTTGTGCTGCAGTTATTACAGTTTGTTCCAAGAATAGTCTGCATGTTGTATTCGACAGCTACAATTTGTGCAATACGCTATCCAAAAGAGGGAAGCGGTATACTTACCAAAAGATTTTCCTGTCACGGCCACGTGGTACCCAAAGACTTCCTACTGGCCAATATATTTACCCCTTTACCATGTATTGCGTTCTTTATGATCACGCTACAATGTCTAGCATAACTAAAAAACATATTATAGCCATCAAAACCATCCATCCATGTCCATTTCAGCAAAAGCTACAAAGGCCTAGATTATTTTAGGTCATGACACCGGAGTGGCCATTATGGTTTTAAGCATATTGATCAACTCTAAAAAAAAATTCTGATCATGTCGGGTGGTGTACCTGAGAACCCTGTGATAGACTGCAAAATCATCGATTTGTCCTAATTCTGGCGAAGGTTATACACATTTCTTGCACGGCCATGTCTCTGAGATCTCGGTTTTTACTACATCGACCATCTCTAAAGTTGTTTTAAATGACACCAACATGGTCACATGTCGGGCTCCCTATCTGAAGCCCCTATTGTAGATACTAATATATTTTACTTTCAGTTATAGATATTTCATACTCTGTCATGAATCTCCTTCTATTCTGTCGAAAATTATAAAAAAAATTGTTTGACACGAACTTTGTTTGACCTTGTCAAATGGCGGCTATTTTGAATTTTACCCACAATAAAGTGTTTGAACTACCCTATGGCCACACCACTAGATCGAGAATACCTTGAAAACCAGCGACATACACCTAAACGTGATGCTCCTTCTATTATATGAACTAATTGTTTTGCCCTTGCCCAAATAGCGGCCATCTTGGATTTTACTCACAATGCAATGACTAAAGTACGTTCTCGCCACACCCGTATGTCAGACATACTTGAAAACCCTATAGTACACACCAAAATTATGCTTGTGTTTCTATAGTGAACAAAATGATATCAATTCATTGTTTTACCTTGCACAAATGGCGGCCATCTTGGATTTTATTCACAATGCAATTTCTAAAGTACTTTCTTACTACATCACTATGTCAGGCATAACTAAAGCCCGTATGCTAGACACCAAAATCGTGAATCTTTTCGGTGTCTCAAGTATAAAATAATTTTGGGCTCCTAGGCTAACTTTGATCAGGATGGGCTACTGAGCCCTCAGAAAGATGTTGGTGCTTTTATCCGTCCAATATCGTGTATCCTAAAATTTGATGCTAAGCTACCTGACTACAATGTACCCCGCCAGGGTGGCTCAATGTATCTCGATCGCGGGGCAAAATGAACAATTATATAAAAAGACTTTGAAAAGAAATTATATAATATCAATATTTTGTATTTAAACAAGCTATGAATGTTTGATATTTAGGTCAATATAACTAGGTATTAGGCCTACAAGACACTTGTTTTTTGCATGTACCATGCTAATCACATTTTACAGGTATAAATAGAAAAAAATAGTTCTACATGCTCCGGTCTCCCCTACTACAAACAGTTGTTATATTGTTAGTAATGCTTTCCATGGCGGTAATTTTAAAATTCAAAATGGCGGCCGATACCTTGGTGATTTTCATGGATACCAGGCTTAATATGAATCTACATACCTTGAGCTACATGTGTGTCTAGATTAATGATCTCCTTAATTTTTGCACTGAGTAAACATACAAGCTAGTGTTCAGGCCACTATTGTGCAAAGCTAAAAGGCGGTATCTGCTCACATTCCAAGTAAGCAGATACTGCCCTTTGGCTTTGCGCAGCAGATGCACATGACCTGAAAATTGTGCCTGATAAGTAGAGTCATTCACCAGGTGGCACTTAACTTCGTCACCGGTGGGGAGAGTGTGACTCTCAATCGTCATCGTGGGTGGCGCCATCACTTCTCATAGAGCAATTCCAATTATTAATCACTTGAAGTTGTGGATCGCGGTAGCGAGACACGACTTCAAGTGACCGGGAACTCGCGCGGCATTCATTCACACCTGCGCTTCCAGGTAGATCTATATTTTGTTAGTCTCGTTGTGTCTTCTTTTGGGTAAAGTTTTATTTTTTTAAATCATTTTCGATATCTTTTAACCATGTAATTTTTTGTCCATCTCTAGGTTTCTTCATTATTTCATTTGACCTAATGTGTGTTAATGTGTTAATGTGCTGGCGATTATTTATTTAGTCTACACAGGTGTCCAAACCTGGATAAAAAAAATTATCATGGTATCGTCATATCATCAGGCCATTTTATGTTTAAATTTTTTCTGAGAAGATTTCTTTAAGTATCGTACATGAAATGCATATAAAATGCATCAATTAAATTCCATCTTGGGGTATTTATTTCAGCTCTATGGTCTTGTGGTATACTCCAATTGATTTCCCGCTTACAAAAACATATAGTTAAAAACAAAAAAAACGTGAAAATACATTTATTATTGCCGAGATATGCAGAAAAATTGATATGGGTATGTCAAAATTTAAAATGGCCGTCAATATCCGAAGATAGCCGCCTGAAAAATGCCAACCAAATTTTATAGTTAGAATATTATATAGGCTTCCTAAAAACGATAATTTTGAAAAATGTATCAAATAAATAAATAAATAAATGACCAACCAGCAAATACTATTGAAAGATTCCTTCAGTCATTCACCTTTTCGACTGTATGCATGTTTATATGTTTGTATCTTTATCATGTGAAATTTGTGTTGCAGTGTTATTTTATTTTTTTATATTGGAAGGTGGCCTCCATGTTAGCGACTTGATGTCTTTTTGGCCGCTAAACACGTAGGCCCTAACTATGTTTTTATGACGTTGCTAAACACGTACATATAGGCCTATGTGTGAAAAGACTAGCAAAATAAGGGTGGGTATTGTCTCTATGAAAAACAAATTAAATTAAAATTTTGTGTCTAGTTTTCTCTATTGTTATACGCAAAGGCGCAACCTAGCGGGCATTTTAGAACTCCAAATAACAGGTGCGCGCTGACAGCAAACGTGTATTTACCAACAATACTGTGGTCATTTTAACCAAAGAAAATATAATTTATCCCTGTTATAACCCAAAAAAACATTCAACTTCGGCACAATTTTTTTGGGAAAAGTGATGTTATCAAAAATGAGTTCAAATGGGTGCAAAGACTTACCAAAAAAATGTTTTCAAAAATGTGTTGGCTACCATTGGATCTAATTTTCATATTCAAAATGGCAGCCACAAGAACCGGGCAGAAAGTGAAAATGCGCCATATCTCAGTAACCAGTAATCATATGAGAAACAAATAATGGCCCTACACCTAGGTTTTCGGGTACGGGGAGTGCGTTGGTGGCATTAATTTAGTCATTCCAGGTCAAGGTCACACCCTAATTCAATGTCATAGGTCATGTCAGCAAGTGAAAATATGCCATATCTCAGTGACTTGTCCTGATATAAAACAAAATAATGGCTCTACACCTACGTTTTGGGGTACAGGGAAGCCGCTGGTACCATTATTTTTGTGTTTCAAGGTCGAGGTCACTCCATGGGTCAATGTCATAGGTTATATCAACCAACAGAAAGGTAAAATATGCCATATCTGAGTACCTTGTCATAATATAATGACCTTGGGGTAACACCCCTGTCAAGCCCAAACCCATCCAATGTCACCATGTGTACTTCGGTTGGGATTCATCATATGTATTTCGGCAAAGATCCAAAGATCCTATCTGCCACTCTAACGAGTGTCAGATAGGATCCTTTAGCTCCGAGGCGACGATTTAAAGTACTGGCCATTGGTCCAATTATGACAATCGTTGAGTCACTTGTATGCATTTCTGCCATAAAAGAAACGTGTGCCATAAGGGTGATTTGATGGTGTATTACCCCTCCCGCCTCTACTTTAACCCTGTAACCTCTTGGGGGTGTTCTGTTATATTTCCATGCTGAGATTTCAACCACCATTGACATCTCAAGTGAGTTGAATTGAAGCAAAACCAACAAACATAAGCTATTTTCACCTATCTGAGGCTGATCAGACCTTCTTGTGACCTTGAGATGATCTTGTTGTGGCCTTGGGGTACTAGTACTAGCCATTGGTTCAAACTTGATAACCGTTGTGTTATGTGGTTCATTTAGGCCATATGCGAAAGGGGTGACATAAGGGTGACCTGCTACCATGAGATGACCTGTTACCATGAGATGATACCTAGATGATGCCCAACCCCAACCCATGTCACCATGTGTACTTGGGTTGGAATTCATCAAATGTATTTGAAGTACATGACAATCGTTTTTGTGATTTGGGGTACCCCTCCGGCACTTAAGATTACACCCTGTAACCTCTTGGGGTGTTGCGGTATAGCTTCATTCTGGGGTCTTTGTGAGTTTTAACCACCATCGGCATCACGAGTGAACAGAGCAAAAATATCCAGAAATCTATTTTCATCCATTTTAATCTGATTTGACCCTGTTTTTATTGAATTTGGTTACCATGGTGACCAGATAAACACAGATAAGTGACGACTAAAAACAAGACAATCATATATGGGCCTGTAATATATATATTATTGCACTTTTTATTCCAAATTAGAATACTATTTACCTATGGCTGGCCTGATGTTAATAAACTTTATTTAGAAAAATGGTGATGAAACGGGTTAAACTTGGTCAGCACTGATAGCCCACCCATCCCGCAGAGCCAACAGACAAAAGGTTAATTGAGGTCTCCTAATCCAATCCATATTATAATTTACTCTAAAAATCTGTGATATATATTTATGGTTAGATACAAGTGTCTTCTTCTTCTTCTTGTCTTCCGCGGCGGAGAGTATTGGCTATCAGTCCAAGACTGAAGAATTCCTTCCTTGATTTGGTAATTGAAGCCAAATACACCTAACCAGCGTATCTGATCAAACACGCTGCGATCTCCATTGTTTATGCTGAGGTTGTAGATACAATAATAAAATTATGTAGCTCATCAGAAATGGACGTGGCGCAATGGCTAGAGCGCGGATTTTTGCCAGTGTCACTGCCTGTCATGCGGTTTCGATTCCCGCTTTGTGCAGGATTTTCAGGGAGAAATCATGTTTCTCTCCTCCTATCTCAATATTGGGAGATTTTTTCGATGTTGTGTCCTTGGGCAAGACACTTTACCCTCACATGCTTTACTTGACTCAGGTGTAAATAAGTACCTGGTAGGACAGAGATGGCAAAGTGTGCGACTTGTCCCTGGCACCATAATAGATGCAAGTGCTGAATGCTCCAACAAGGGAGTTGAAATGGTACATAAATGAACATATCCAGTGACCAGGGGTAATATGTGTGAAGCGCACAGAGCATTGTATGTGCGCTATATAAGAACTCTTCATTATTTTTATCATTATGAAGTAATCTTACAAATTCCATTATTCCATAATTGTTAAAATATTTTCTTATTTTTGTCTTGGTAATGCGGGTTTGTCTTATTCTTCACTTCTTTCAAAGTTATGAACACTTTCCATTTATTTCACACTTGTTTTTCTCACTTTTGAGTAATGCACTTTTAAAAAATAGGACTTCCGTCTAACTATCACACGTTTAGTCAAGTATCTCCAACTTTTGTCTACTAAGTAATGCATATTGGTCATATTTCTTCACATTTTGTTAAATTTTTCACCATTTTCTTTTAAATTTCCCCTACCCCACTTGTTGAAATATTCTTAAAAACGTTTGCAGAGAGTCGGTCTTTACTGCTTGAATTCTATGGAAGGGGATTGACGTCAGAAACATAGAATTATCACACGGGTTAAATACAAATACCCCGCCAGATAAATCAATTCACCCCTGGGACAAATAAAGTCAACCACGGGTTAAATCAAATCACCCACGGTGACATCATTTCACGCGCGAGCGAATTATTTGTCCCGCAGTTGAAATAAATTGATGTAATCCAACCAGACATTCTCCACACATAGATGTCGCTCAGGTCAACCCCCGCTCTCTCTGAGGATAGAATGCCAACCAGAATCAGTGTTACACAATTTTAATTTAAAATAAAATATGGACCGTCACTGTGCAAGGTCTTTTAGTGTGGCATGATGTGTACAAAAACTGCTTGCTTCCCATAGGATGTTTGTGCTAAAACTTTTTTTTTTGCAGAATTTGATTACATTTTTTCTGGAGGGGAAAAGTACCTAATATGCATATTTTCAAAATAGCCGCCGCCATCAAAATAAAATTTTACCTTTTTAACTAAATAAGCTACAGTTCAAATTATCTAAACCACTAATTTAAAGGTGAGGAATTAATTTTCGATCAATATTATGATCGTTGGTTAATGAATAGCTTATGGAGGCTATATATATACACAAGGTTTAGTTACTAATATGAGCAAACATCAAATATATAATTCATTTTAGCAGTGTCTATTGATTATTTTACTAAATGGCTTCTATTAACTCCAAATGTTTATTACATATAATGTTTCCACCAAACGTACCCAGCATTGATTGTGTCCCGCTCATATAACGGCATGTTATAACCCATAACCCGTATACTCGTACAAGTTACAATATATCAGATTGGTCGAGATGATCATCTCGACCAATCAGAAGCTTACGAAATATCGTAACTTGTACGCTAATACGGGCACGTGTGATACATACAGCAACGCAACTATCTTAGCAACATCATACACTTGATATATATTATCATTTTTCGAGGCGATTTTGTATCACTTTTATTATGAACACTATTTATATGAATTATTATGAGTCTGTCAACAATATCACCTGAATTAATATATCACAGGCATGTTTTAATGGATACATTACTATACATTCGAGAGTGCGATCCTTGACCATTTTCTTCCTACCTTTGTTTTCTCGATTGATTTAAGCTCCAAATAATGTGGACGTGTTATCAAACTACCAGGACAATTGTTTTGGGAAAGCGATTGCGATTGCAAAGTTCATGTGTACAAAGTCCTACCAATTTTTTTTTCAAAAATTTGTCGTCTACAAATAATAGATCTAATTTGCATATTCAAAATGGCTGCCACCGGAACGTGAAAATACGCCATATCTCAGTAACCGTTCATCATATAATAACAAATAATGGCTCTACACCTGGGTTTTTGGTCAATTCAAGTTGAAGGTTACACACTGGGTCAATGTCAACGGTCATGGCCGCCACCAGAAACTAATTCCGTCGCGAAAAGTAAAGGTTTTCTGCCATTAAAGCCCATATTTAAGTAAGCATAATACGACTATTCTGATTATCATTATTTGATGACGTCTAAGAATTTTCTTTGTGTCTATCAACATAATAATGCCTTTTTCGAATTGCTTTGATGACTTTACCAGGTTTCAAAGAATACCTTATGTATGCTAATTGTATGATATTTAAGGTACACAAAACCTAAATATGGAGCCGTTATTTACAAATGACCGATTATTTGCTATGATTATCGCTATGGCATATTTTCACTGTTTGGTGACGATATAGGCTTAAATTAGACAAATATGTAAGCCATGACATTATAATAGTTACAAGATTAATTTAAAAACCATCTGGACCTTAGCGAGCTTGAAATGATCTATGACATTTACACAATGTGTGACCTTGAATAACAAAATAATGGCACAAACGGATTCCCCATACCCGAAAACCCAGGTGTATAGTCATTACGTGTTATTATATAATGACCAGTTACTGCGACATGGCGTATTTTCACTTCCTTATGACATTGACCCAGGTTGTGACCTTGACTTTGAATCACAAAAGTAATGGTACCAACGGATTCCCCATAAACGAAAACATAGATGTAGCGCCACTATTTGTTATTATATGATGACAGGTTACTGAGCCATGGCGTATTGCTCTGTTCTTGTGGCGGCCATTTGGAATATGCAAATTAGACCTATGCCACAATTTTTTGAATTTTTTTTTAGTAAGACTATGAACTTATCAAAACGCTTTCCCCCCAAAATTGACTAGGTTGAGTGTTTTGTTTTGTTAAAACAACTGTAAAAACGGGGCGCAAGTGTTTGACGATCTCGGCCATAGTTGTATGAGCTAATTATCTTGCATTGGCGTAGCTTAGATGTGTGGCCATCTTTGGAGAGGCCGATTTGGTGTGAATGAGAAAAATGATAAATTGTCAACGACTTTCAATTCTAATCGACCGCTATACTGTACACAGCTACGCACGATTTCCGTTATACCTCTTCACATCCGTTGTTCTATCACACCATAATTTAAATAACAACTGAATGACGGCGGTAATTGGCTGACAGATTCAGCCACTTTTTTCTTTGGTAAGGGATATATAGTCGGTGGGCTATATTTCAAAAGGGGCCTAAATAACAAAGTTCGCTCTCATGACAATCATGTTTCTTGGTCTCATTTTAAAAATAAATATATTACCTTTCATTTGAGACCGGGTAACCCTCTGAGAAGTTGTCCGAAAAATGTAATTTAGAGCCGAATAGGTACCTACCCTCTGAAATTCGAGTTTATTTCAAAATTAGGTTATTAATTGTAACATACATTGATTTTGAAAACGAAAAATAGGGTGTAATGTTTAAAATAAAGTTGAATTGTATTTTTTACACCCTTTAACATCTAGAAGTTTGATATTTTTGATTACTTAAAAGTAGCCGTCTTACCACAGTACATCAGATTGAAGGGATCGTTCAGATAACACCGTGTAATGTCATACCTTCTCATTTATGCCTTGTAAAATATATGTTGCATAGTTAGACTATTTAACATTGACAAAAAATGCTCGAAAAGGTTAATATGGAACAAAATATCATCGTAGGACAAAAATGAGTTGGGCTAAAATAGCCTAACTTTTACTGTATATTTTGAAACTGCTAATACTGCAAATGACAGTATTGTGTTATATTATATGCTGTGCTGCACATATGAGTTCCTAAGTTTTGATAAAAGTACATTTAGTATATTTATATATAAATATATATATAAATAAATGTAAATTAACCCTTTAAGCACAAAGTCCAATTTAAATTTGGACCTGCTTTAAGTTATTCTAGTTACTTCAATACACATCATTAAGTGTCTTGTTATTTTTGTACAGTTATGTGTGCTGATCAAAAGTAAAAACGAATACATAGATTGACAACCAAAGGGTTAAATTATTGTGAAAAATATTTCTAAAATAAGTAAATTTGGGCCAAATAAATACCGTCAACCCTCTGGTATCTAAATCAAAAGATGAGATTTAAATTTATTTCAAAAAAAGTTTTTTCAATTGTAACATAATTATTAATGCTGATTCGAAGAAGAGGTGTCATTTTTTAAATAAGATTTAATTTGATTTTCCAAACCCTTTAAAATCTAGGGGTATGATATTTAATATGTTCTAACACCTTCAATTTTTGTCTAGCTAGAACCACTTGTGTTCACAAATACCGCTCCTGCGAAAAAACAAAGAAAGCTTGTAATTTATGTAAAACATATGAACTATATTGGAGTGAAAAGGGTAATCTAGGAAGAAAAATAACTCATCAGCGGGATATAATGATTGAGCCTACCCACGAATTGCCTTTCCCGTTGATAACCATAGTCGCTGAACCGCAACACGGAGATACGTAGTATTTAAAAGGTGTGCGTAATGTATTTCTCAAGCATATAGAAAAGCCTATTTCGGATTAACAGAATGTCCATAACAGATCACGACATAGTCCCACGCTGACTGTAGGACAACATCTTGGCATATTGTGCTGCTATTATGATATATCCCAGCAATAAAAAATGCTATCTTCACAAAATAATGACATATCCTGAAATTATATCGCCATATGCATGATATACTGTCACTATGGTGCGATGTATGGATATCATTATACATACTTGTAATTTTTACATTGCGCTGTCATATCTAAATATTATAATGTCGTGTTTTGGGATTATAGTTCCATTTTTAAAAAATATGCTCCCAAATCTTAAACTTTTGATGGCATGTGAATAATAAAATGTGATTAAAATGACATATACCGACATTATTGTCACATACTGGACATGGGTAATATCAGAAATATATCTATTTCTGGTAATATGCCATATCGTAGATAGAATATCACTCAGGGCCGAGTACTGCCAAATAGGCTATCCAGGACATCTTTATATTGTCATATCCTGACATTTCGTGTATAATGCAGTGATTTTAAAATAATGTAGCTGTGACGGTCTCGCCACACCCAGGGTTCTGACACCACCCGTGAACACGGGAAAAATAAAAGGGGCGAAAACGGACTCGATTGATACGGCGTTTCAACAAAGTTAAGGTTAAAATACTGAATCAACATGTAAATTCGTTTACACTTTTTATTTCAACATATATACAGGATGCCTCTTAATTATTCAATCTTGTACTATTTAGCCTGAATAATTATATATTTTACTTACTCTACATTCATGAGCAATAGCTAAAAAACGTATGCCAGTCCAGAGTGACTGAACTTTCAGCACATGTTGATGCTCACTTAATTAAAATATGTATAGCCATAAGTGCCAGGTCCAGAATAACTAGACGCGAGTTCAGATTGACTCAACTTCAGCACTTAAGCCAAACCTCAGCTAGAATCACCAGCTTCAATAGTTACTGTGTAAGATGTTAAAAACACCATAAGCGACAGTCTGCTACCTATAAATCATATAAGAAATTTATACTAAATGTATTACTAAATTTATTATCAAAGCTAGAGTCACCAGCTCTATAAAATCCTGCTTTATACTTATTAAACAATAAGAAACGTTTGCTACTACACTTCTTCTATATCTCTCAACAATATCTCTAAAACTCCCCTATAAATACTACCCCTTATAGCATAAGGAAAGAAGCAATGACTAAATTACCCTTGCAAAAACGTACACTCTATGATTAGCACTACTAAAATTAGCCAGCACACGAACTATGTCACATCTCCAGGTCCGCCATATAACAGCCACTGACCCCTGAGATTACAGACTCTATGAGTAACCACTCCTATATGACCCAAGGATCCCACGTCTGAGCTTCGCAGTATCAATGTAGCCTTAACAACAAGCCATCAGTTCAGTATATTACTCGGCCCCTAGCGACTGATCATAATCTATACTCGCAACTAACTTACACCTCACTAATTACACTAACGAGGAAAGAACATTACACCTGAATACGGCACACACTTTGCCCTATATTGTAGCAAGGCCTCCCATAGGCAAACAAAGGTTTACCCGAAGACTATATATTATGCCTCCAATACTTCAGACTTACGTAATAAAGTTCAATATCCTCTTAAACTTATAAAATAATAATCACAGTTAACAGACCAGACTCACCAGTCTTCAACAGCTACTCCTTAGCTTTAACTGCTACCCTTTACTTTAGTCAATACTATCCCTTACTGCTAATCACACTTCTACTCATAAACTACTAATTCCCCTTTTAAGTCTTATTCTTAGACTAATTTCACTTCTATAACATCTATACTAACGTTACTTCCAATTTACACTTTATTTAACCACTAAGTCCAGATTAGATTAACCAATCTAGGCTAATTAATTTATGATTTAAATTTATTTTATTTACTTTATTAAAACTTATTTTCCTAATATTCCCTATCTAATATTTTAATTTATGTTCGGAATAACCAAACTTTAATAAAAGTATAAGTTCAGACTTACCAAACAATATACCAACTAAATAAGATGAGTTCATCACCAAACTCGAAATCAGAAAGCAAGCTGACGCTGAGTTCAGAGTGACCGAACTCGAAATTAGAAAGCAAACTGACGCTGAGTTCAGAGTGACCGAACTCGACATTAGAAAGCAAACTGACGCTGAGTTCAGAGTGACCGAACTCGAAATTAGAAAGCAAGCTGACGCTGAGTTCAGAGTGACCGAACTCCATGTAACACTGTGGAACAGCTGCTTAAATATCTAAGTCTACGTCACGTGATCAAGATTCCACAACACAGGCGACTTACAATATGCTCTCAAACTAAAACTATACATACAGTGACACAACAATGCGGTGTCATTTAATAGATTATGACCTATAGAATTATATTTAAATACAATATTTAAAAGGATAACTTTAATTAAAGAGTATTTAATAAACTTAGCCGAGCTCCTAATTGTGGAATTCCCACAACTCCAGTCACGTGAGCACTGGATCACCATAGCAACGCATAGCTGAACTGTCAATCGCCATTACTGAAATTCTTAGTAAATCCTCAAGTCTGACCAATTCCGGCCCAAATATATAAAAATACTACATTATCAATAAAAATCAATAACACTATGTGAATCTGCGGGATGTATTTGATGGAATTTGTACAATTATTATTCCGAATAGTTTACTAAACGCGTACAATGACCATGAATCGATGCATGAAAATGCCGGCGAATCCAAGCATGACTGTGTCTGGGCGCGATTTATAAGTGACAAACTTTGCCGTGTTCAGCGTAAATAGTACAAATAACAACAAATCAAATATTATTTCACAGATAAAAATTAGTTATCTTCAGCTACAAATAATTATTATACTGGAACTTGCATTAAATTTCATGGGATTGGCAATCTAAGGGCAACAGTCGTGTTGACTGTCGGTTGACAATCCACAGAAAGTGACAGTCAAATCACGGCGAGGAAGTCCGGGCAAAATGTCATCATCGTTAATTTTATTAGAATTCGAATCAATCAGATAGAAATCATTAGCTAAAAACAACAAAAAATAAATCAGCCTGGTGTACTCCAAACCTCACATTACCCTCTGTTTTAAAACGAAATGTCCTCATGAGTCACTTTAATAGCAATGTAGGCCTACGAAATAAGCGAAGAGCCAATCTATAATATGTGTGAATGAGTAAAAAAAACAACAATTGTACATATTCGGCACTTACCAACTTTTTAATAAAGTTATGCTTTTATACCGTAACTTGGTCATGAAGAATTACTTCAATTCAATTATTTAAGAAATATTAAACAACAAGGCAGTAAACCTTACATAGATATAAAATAGTGAATCACGAGTATCCGCAGGATGTGAAAAATTGCTTTGAGCTAAGATAGTAAATCAGATTCCGTAGATCTACCAGGAATTACCCGGTGTCCACAAGGACTAACCTTGTTTCAGTACATATATTTCTCAATGCGATTCGTGGGGAAATCCTTTCTTGATCTTCCATCTTTCCTTCTATATATACACCATCAAATTGAAGTATTCCTCGAAGTGTCTCAATTTATTGGCTTTAAAGGTTTCCAAGTTTCATGGCCTTCTTTTTCAGAAGGGACCGTTCGTAGGCCACCCGAGCCGGTCCTTGCTAGTTTCCCCGCTCTGTGACTTTTCCTGACCTATCAGCTGTAGTTGAATGCTCATGGGCTAAGCACTCATTGGCAAAATGTCCAAAAGTTCCGCACTTGAAACATCTACAGTCAAGCTTATTTCGTGGAAAAACTTTCTCTTTGTTGTTATTTTCTAATCTGTGCAGCCTATCTTCAATAGTACTGAGCTTATCTAGTACGGCTTTCAATGATTCATCTTTTTGTGGTGTTAAAGAACGAGTATTCACTTCTGCCTGCCGGAATCCCACTTTGTTATGGTGACCAGAAAAATTCTTGGATACATTTTGACCTGGTAATAACCCCTTTTCGTTTATTCTGGCAATGTGGTTTTCTTCAGCATCACTTGATGTATCAAAATTCCTAATTAGTTTTTCTTTGTCCTCTTCGGAATCTTCTTGAGCAGCACGTGCAACACGGTGAGAAGTATTCTTCACCTTCCTGTCTTGATTAGGATCATTTGAACTATGATGATGTGTGGCCTGCATGTAAGTGACAACATCATATACGGCTCTGTCTATGTCTTGAGGTTCCTTTATGTATTCAACATGAAAACTTGCCTGTTCATTTTTAAGACCATCAAGAAATCGTCTGAGAATATCTTCTTTTCTAGTTTGTTGATCTCTTCTAGCATGTGCTTTATCATATAAGCGTTTCAATTCAGCTGCGTATTCTTCAACAGATTCTCCGTTGTTTTGATTTCGCTTGCTGAATAAAGATCCAAACCTCTTTGGCGTTTCAATTATTCTGAAACGTGTCTTCAATTCTTTCGTTAAGCTGACATAGTCTCTGCGGGTTTGTTTAGACAATTGTCCAAAAACAAACTCTCCAGCTTGACCTTGCAACTTTGGTAGTAATTCATCCAGTCTCTTTTCCTGATCCCAATTTTTACGCGCCGCCACCTCATCAAATCTGTTAAACCAGATTTTCCAGGCATCTTTACCAGTAAAAGGTGGTAATCTTACATGGCTCTCTACTGTTCTATTTTCTCTTTGTCTGTGACGACTACGGTGATTGCTGCTCCCCACACTGGTGAATTCTTCAACATCAGACTCTTCTAAATCAGGTGTTGAACTGCCACTGAAAATTGGTGAACGATTACGCCTATTCTTTGGTTTGTTGAATAAATCATCCCTCTCAGGCTCATCACTGTCAGAGTTATAATCTTGCGTGTATTTCTTTGTTTTCAGTTGCTTAGCAACTTTCTTCACCGCTTCTGCAACTGCATTGTCAACTTTATCGTCTAGGCTTTTAAATAACTGAACTGCTTCTTTGATAGATTGTCCTAATTCATCTCCCTTGTTGTGTATGGTACCTTGTGCAAAGTCATTGCACTGAACAGGCTCCATATGCTCTGTGTCTCCACCAGAATTGTTTCCAACAAAACGTTTTGCTCGAACATCTTGTAGTTGTGATTCATGTTTTCTTCGATAAATATCTCTCTGTGCAGCCCATCTGTCTTGATGTAATTCAGAACTCCTCTCACTGCTGTGTCTCCTTTCGCGGTATTTTAATGGTAAGGATACAGGACTGCTAGTCTTGTGAGATTCTGGTGTTGTACAGTATGTTTGCTGCATAGTCTTACTCATACCAGAGGTTTCTGGTTTATCATTACTGGTTGCACCAAGCAATGTGATATCTTCACCAGGTAATAATTCACTGTTGGGTGATGTGTGTGCCTTTTTAGCATTTGAAGCACCTTTTCCCCTCATTTTGAAATCAAATGTTTTGAAGCACTGACCAACTAAGAGTAGTAACCTCTTTTAAAACAGTCTTAACATAAGTAGGAATTACCCACTGTCGATGTAGCCAAAATAGATTATAGCCGAGTATAGTAATAAACTATATATACAAACTACTATTTTACCAACTACACAATAGCAAGACTAACCCACTAGTGTATTTACTCAACTAGACTAGTTTTAATAGAAAAGCAAAGCAAAAATCATTCGCTCATTACTCTTTGACTAATCTACTGAAACTAGTTAGCTATGTAAAAAAAAATAAACCAGCTCAGCAAAAATTATTTGCTTACAGCTTGACAATCAACAACTTATTTATTATCTGTGGATTATGGACAACGTAAGAGAATTACTCTGATCAACATCCGCATATCTAAGTACTATTTATACCTATGCTTTATTATTATTTATTTTTATAGCTTTAGATAGACAGATACGGCAAAAATGATCTGCTTATGACCTGTCTGTGGATTATGGACAACGTAAGAGAATTACTCTTATCAATATCCGCCTATCTAAGTACTATTTATCATTTTACTTATTTAGAGCAATTTTTGGTTCGTATCACTGGATTTAATGTTAAGTCCCTATAGGATAATTTAAACTATCAAATCCCACTTCTGACACCAAAATATGTGACGGTCTCGCCACACCCAGGGTTCTGACACCACCCGTGAACACGGGAAAAATAAAAGGGGCGAAAACGGACTCGATTGATACGGCGTTTCAACAAAGTTAAGGTTAAAATACTGAATCAACATGTAAATTCGTTTACACTTTTTATTTCAACATATATACAGGATGCCTCTTAATTATTCAATCTTGTACTATTTAGCCTGAATAATTATATATTTTACTTACTCTACATTCATGAGCAATAGCTAAAAAACGTATGCCAGTCCAGAGTGACTGAACTTTCAGCACATGTTGATGCTCACTTAATTAAAATATGTATAGCCATAAGTGCCAGGTCCAGAATAACTAGACGCGAGTTCAGATTGACTCAACTTCAGCACTTAAGCCAAACCTCAGCTAGAATCACCAGCTTCAATAGTTACTGTGTAAGATGTTAAAAACACCATAAGCGACAGTCTGCTACCTATAAATCATATAAGAAATTTATACTAAATGTATTACTAAATTTATTATCAAAGCTAGAGTCACCAGCTCTATAAAATCCTGCTTTATACTTATTAAACAATAAGAAACGTTTGCTACTACACTTCTTCTATATCTCTCAACAATATCTCTAAAACTCCCCTATAAATACTACCCCTTATAGCATAAGGAAAGAAGCAATGACTAAATTACCCTTGCAAAAACGTACACTCTATGATTAGCACTACTAAAATTAGCCAGCACACGAACTATGTCACATCTCCAGGTCCGCCATATAACAGCCACTGACCCCTGAGATTACAGACTCTATGAGTAACCACTCCTATATGACCCAAGGATCCCACGTCTGAGCTTCGCAGTATCAATGTAGCCTTAACAACAAGCCATCAGTTCAGTATATTACTCGGCCCCTAGCGACTGATCATAATCTATACTCGCAACTAACTTACACCTCACTAATTACACTAACGAGGAAAGAACATTACACCTGAATACGGCACACACTTTGCCCTATATTGTAGCAAGGCCTCCCATAGGCAAACAAAGGTTTACCCGAAGACTATATATTATGCCTCCAATACTTCAGACTTACGTAATAAAGTTCAATATCCTCTTAAACTTATAAAATAATAATCACAGTTAACAGACCAGACTCACCAGTCTTCAACAGCTACTCCTTAGCTTTAACTGCTACCCTTTACTTTAGTCAATACTATCCCTTACTGCTAATCACACTTCTACTCATAAACTACTAATTCCCCTTTTAAGTCTTATTCTTAGACTAATTTCACTTCTATAACATCTATACTAACGTTACTTCCAATTTACACTTTATTTAACCACTAAGTCCAGATTAGATTAACCAATCTAGGCTAATTAATTTATGATTTAAATTTATTTTATTTACTTTATTAAAACTTATTTTCCTAATATTCCCTATCTAATATTTTAATTTATGTTCGGAATAACCAAACTTTAATAAAAGTATAAGTTCAGACTTACCAAACAATATACCAACTAAATAAGATGAGTTCATCACCAAACTCGAAATCAGAAAGCAAGCTGACGCTGAGTTCAGAGTGACCGAACTCGAAATTAGAAAGCAAACTGACGCTGAGTTCAGAGTGACCGAACTCGACATTAGAAAGCAAACTGACGCTGAGTTCAGAGTGACCGAACTCGAAATTAGAAAGCAAGCTGACGCTGAGTTCAGAGTGACCGAACTCC
The DNA here is from genome assembly GCA_964017125.1 of Flabesymbios commensalis. NCBI lineage: Eukaryota > Metazoa > Annelida > Polychaeta > Terebellida > Flabelligeridae > Flabesymbios > Flabesymbios commensalis. The sequence goes on from OZ024909.1 coordinate 19,014,359, forward strand.
ATGTAACACTGTGGAACAGCTGCTTAAATATCTAAGTCTACGTCACGTGATCAAGATTCCACAACACAGGCGACTTACAATATGCTCTCAAACTAAAACTATACATACAGTGACACAACAATGCGGTGTCATTTAATAGATTATGACCTATAGAATTATATTTAAATACAATATTTAAAAGGATAACTTTAATTAAAGAGTATTTAATAAACTTAGCCGAGCTCCTAATTGTGGAATTCCCACAACTCCAGTCACGTGAGCACTGGATCACCATAGCAACGCATAGCTGAACTGTCAATCGCCATTACTGAAATTCTTAGTAAATCCTCAAGTCTGACCAATTCCGGCCCAAATATATAAAAATACTACATTATCAATAAAAATCAATAACACTATGTGAATCTGCGGGATGTATTTGATGGAATTTGTACAATTATTATTCCAAATAGTTTACTAAACGCGTACAATGACCATGAATCGATGCATGAAAATGCCGGCGAATCCAAGCATGACTGTGTCTGGGCGCGATTTATAAGTGACAAACTTTGCCGTGTTCAGCGTAAATAGTACAAATAACAACAAATCAAATATTATTTCACAGATAAAAATTAGTTATCTTCAGCTACAAATAATTATTATACTGGAACTTGCATTAAATTTCATGGGATTGGCAATCTAAGGGCAACAGTCGTGTTGACTGTCGGTTGACAATCCACAGAAAGTGACAGTCAAATCACGGCGAGGAAGTCCGGGCAAAATGTCATCATCGTTAATTTTATTAGAATTCGAATCAATCAGATAGAAATCATTAGCTAAAAACAACAAAAAATAAATCAGCCTGGTGTACTCCAAACCTCACAGTAGCTATATCCTGTCTTGCAAAAACATATGCTGACAATAAAATATCGCACCCTGACATTAAACGACACATATAAAAGTTTCATGCGATAAAATGTCATTATTTCAACACCTAACTGCACTAAAATGTCATATCCTGACAATGAAGATAATCTTGACAACATGAATGTTATATATTCTGACATTATTGTGTAATATCCGCTCATTTAATGCTTTAATTATTATAAAATTAGAATATTCTGTACTGGCATTACCAGATCCTGATATTATACTTGTTGCGTTGCCGCGTGGCAATATGCTGACAAGAAAAACAAAGACAAACTATGGAAAAATGTATATACAAATAATGTAATTTATTTCAGGTTGAAAATGTACAGAGAATAATGAGATCGGTAAAATATACTCAGACACAGATACCAAAGGTCACGATACTATTAAAATTACTAGACTAGCGTTAGGCTATGGTGATTAGAACGTCGAAACTGTCACTTGAATTTAAAGTTGGATAAAATAAATGTGGAAACCAGAAATATAATAATTAGGGTCTAATTTTGTTGTATTGATAAATTTGGTTAATAAGAGTGACTCGCTCGTCTATTGACTAACCTAGTCAAACTTATTAACCTGATTATATAGTCTACCTGAAGAATGAGAGGGTCTACTGAAGAATGACACTGAACGATGTTGACGATTTGAAATATTTCTATCAACTGACAGGCGAGAGCCCCGTTGCGATGAATGGGTCTCTATTTATAGTGCCCAGACGCGCACGTGATATGTGTGACAAAAACACCCTCGAAACCCTTACATTTACACTAGAACGGTGAGTAACATACTTTAAAATAGAATATATTAATAATAAATGGCCGATTATACTTGATACTCAATTATGATAACATATTTGAGTAATAAATATAATTAATAAAGTCACACTAAAAGTGTACAATTTAACCTCAGAACCCAAATGGTTTTGTTTACAAAAAGATTCCACGAGGGAAATCCAAGATGACGTCATTCAATATTAAAAATAGCACGCTGTCATGACGACAGCAATCCCACACTGCATAGCGAAAGGATTCCCCACTGACAGTGACATGACTGACACACCGCACGCTGTGCAGAATGTGGCAAGGAACCACAAATAAATGAATGACTTTAGCTATTTATACGCTAACAAGGAAAGAACAGCAAAGTTATTTCAGATAAAACAATAGTAAACTACATTAAAATCGTCATTCCACATGGAAAACGATAAGACAACGACAGGTAAGCGTTGAAAACTCTACATTTGTACATTGTTAAGACTGACTTTTCGCGGGAAACGTCGTTCAAACGGTACAGCTGCTGTTGGACACTCACTGTCATTGACGCTGTGGCAGTGACAATGAGTGACAAACAACAGTGACAGCACCAACTACGTAATATAGCTTCTAATAATGAACCAGACTAAAAGTCCAGTTGTAGCGATAAAATTCAATTACAGAGTTTCTAAAACTCTCTAAATTCAATCTAGTCTAGCATCAAATTAGACTAGCTGTAATCAGAAACTCTCTATCTATAATACAAATTCACAACACTACCCCCCTCTTCAAAAAAATCATTTCGTCCCTGAAATGTAACTTTCACAATATAAGAAAAGAAGATATCAGCAGGCAGGGAAGCGGTTAAGTAGCCTACCTGCACATAATATTAATAATCTATATACAAAGTCAATTCATAAACTGTTCGTACATATAATCCATGTACCAAGTTATCACATAAGAAATAATCACTGATAATATTACAGTCATCAAATATATATCAGACATATATATATCAATAAATGCACTTTCATGGCATTTACACATTTAGAAAAACATATTATTTTTATTATTATTCATCCAATATCATGTATCACACTTTTTATTGATATCACTTGCATTATAAAAGGTAGAAATTTTTTATTTAGCACTTGAATTATGGGAGAGATAGCATTAGGATTGTGTGGCTCTAAAAATTAAAATCTATAGTTCTTGAATCTGTAACCGGCTGGAGCATGGTGGGTGTACTTGCTAATTGGGCGGGTTCTATATGGGAAAAGTCCTTTGTCCTTGCCCAGACGAACGTCCTCCCACATCTCGTTTAAACCTTGAAGTGCATACAAAGATATTGTACCAATGGAAGTTTTCGGAGAATGTGGTGTTGCAGGGGTAGATCTACTAAATTGTTTCAGAATGACAGTTTGAAGTTTTTTTCAATTCTGTTGTGGCATGAGAGGAGAAGACCTCTACTGTAGCTTGAAGATGCTGTAAGTCTCCTCTCATGCCGCAAACTTCGTTCTTAATCTCCGCCAGAGTCTTTCTTGAAGCTGCAGATGAAATAGAAGGGGAAGTAGATTTTAGAGTAACAATAGGGGAGGGGATAATCACTGATGGCTGAGGAGAGAGAGACAAGGGTGCTGTTTCCGGCGATGGAGGCAAGGGTGCTGTTTCCGGCGATGGAGGCAAGGGTGCTGTTTCCGGCGATGGAGGCAAGGGTGCTGTTTCCGGCGATGGAGGCAAGGGTGCTGTTTCCGGCGAGGCAGGTAAAAACAGGATGTCGTCGTAATCAGGTATAAACTCGTCTTCGTTAAAAAGAGCCTGCTGGTCCAAACCGCATTCTTTCATTATATTATACAAGATGTCCGGGGGAGTACTACTAGGAGGAACTGTCTCTCTAGTTTCCTCCACCCGGACCTGCAGACTCTCCATGGAGTTCCTCCCTTCCCGTCTCATCTTCCATCGTCTCGTTGATTCTCCAGGACTCAATGGTATCACATCCTCCGTAAACGACACCTCGTATGGGTTGTTAGACTTCATGAAAAACAGACTATCTTCGGACCCCACTCGGTTGGTAGCTTCTTTTCTCATCTTATGTGCCTTGAACCCCGTCACATGTTTTGCTAGTTGTTGAATGGAAGTCGCTCTGTATTGGCACAGTCCACACCAGAAGGGAACCCTGTGCTCCTGGACATGCATCTTGAGATAGTGCCATTCTGCCGCCTGTTTCCTCCCTTCATAAGGGCACTTGATACAAGTGTATATCAAATGACGTCTAGCTCGTCCCATCCTGAAAATAAACAAAATAGTCGTCTCTACTATTGGGAGTCACGACTTAGAACATTTCAACCCACACATTCCCATATATATAATTATTTTTTTTATTTCCCATTTGTTTAAAATATTATATGACTTAATCTATGTCTGTATTATCTGTCATATGATTAACGACTGTAGCAAAAAAAATTAAACAAGTAGTTTGTGTTTTGTTCTGCTTTCAACTTTGTATGTCATCATGCCAATAGTTTAAGAATTCATTGTTTTGCGCATACGATGTACCCACTTGGGCACATAGCCACATTGATAAGGTTTCAATAAATTATGGTGCACTACTTGTGCCCTTTTCATATTAACTATTTTGTACAAGACTTGTCCTATGACTGCTGACACTACAAATGGTCCTGTCCAGAATGGATCTAATTTTCTCTGCCTTGGTTTCAATTTAAACACTAAATCTCCCACATTATATTTATTTTCCGCCAACCTGACATCATAATTTTTCTTTTGATACTCCATGTTTGATTTTAAACCTTTTCTGGCTTGCTCAAAACACTTTGATATTTCCTCAATCTGTTCAGACACATATTCCACAGGGCTTGAAAATTTTGGTTTATCTGGTAAAGGGAACAGTAAATCTGATGGTAGGTTAATTTCCCGACCTAACATCATCATGTTAGGAGTGAATCCTGTTGCAGGATGAACAGTACTTCTATATGCTGAAGTTAGCATTTTTACATAACCATCCCAATTGCTACCTTTATTATTTACATATTTCCTCAACATTTCAACAAGTGTTCTGTTAAAACGTTCTATCATTCCATTTGAAGAGGGATGATAGGGGGTTGTCCTTGTTTTTTTTATCTCCAGGGATTTGCATAATTCCTGAAACAGGTTGCTTTCGAAATTCGTAGCTTGATCGGAATGTAATTCTAAGGGTATTCCTAGTCTAGCAATAAATTCATTAAGTAAACACTGGGCTACTGTTTCAGCTTTTATATCTGGCAATGGAAATGCTTCCACCCAACGAGTAAAATAATCTCCAATGACAAGTATATATCTGTTGCCATGTTTAGTTGTAACTAATGGCCCCATCAGATCTATTGCGATCCGATCCATTGGGAAACCCACTTGATACTCAACTAGAGGTGCTTTTGATTTTTTCCGGGGCATTTTGTTTTTTGAACAGTCAGTACAACTCTTAATGTGCATTTTAATATCTCTACCAATCAGGTACCAATAGAATTTCCCTTTTATCTTCTTGATGGTTTTGTTCATTCCCAGGTGCCCTGACATTAAGATATCATGACAACTATGCAAAGCTTCTTTTCTCAAACATTTAGGTACTAATAATTGAAGTTTTGAAGATATATTATCTTGTGTTGATATCCATTTCTGGTATAACATCCCATCTTTCCAAATTAAATTGTCCCAATTAAGCCAGTATTTCCTAATAGCAGGGGAATATTTACTTATTTTTTGGGCATCAGGTTTGTTGCCTTCCTCATTCCAAATATGTAATATCCCTAAATCACTGTCCTCTTTTTGTAATTTATTTATCTCCTGTGAGGAATAACCTTCAAACCAGGTATGCAACTGTTGTGCACTCTCTGCTTGAATATTATTATTCACAGGATTTGCAGCATTTTCACAGGTTCTACTACGCGTGTTCATCCGTCTGCAATTATTCCTAACCCCAAGTGGAATTGTAGTATCCACATCTTCAAAAAACGTTGACCACTCATCATTTATCTTGGTACATTTTTTACAACCACCACATGGTAAATCATTTACTGGTACACCATTCCCATAGCATTCACATGTCAAAATTTCATCATCTGACATTTGCCTTGAAAGAGAATCTGCATTACCATGTTTATTACCACTGCGGTGAATAATCTTGTAATTGTATTCAGATATGACTTCTAACCATCTTGCTAATTGATGTTGAGGATCCTTGAATCCACATAACCATCTTAATGAGCTATGATCTGTTCTGATAAGGAATTCTCTACCCAACAAATAGTGTCTAAATTTTGTCAAAAATACTACCACAGCAAGTAATTCACGTTTTGTTACACAATAGCGTCTTTGTTGTTTACTAAGACTTTTGGATGAGTAAGCTATTACTTTCTCTTGGTCATTTTGTATTTGGGATAAGACACAACCAACACCATAATTGGAAGCATCAGTGTCTAAAATGAACATACTATCATTCTGGGGATATGCCAGTATTGGAGCTTCACACAATTTACTTTTTAAAGTTTCAAATGCGTTCTGGCATTCATCTGTCCATTTATATCTGACATCTTTCTTAGTCAAGTTAGTTAAAGGGTGAGCTATTGTTGCAAATCCCTGTACATACTGTCTATAGTAATTACAAAGTCCTAAAAACTTCTGTATTTCTTTTACAGATGTAGGAGGTTGCCATTCATTCACAGCCTTTATCAGTTCAGGGTTTGGTTTAACACCATCCCCACTAACTATATGACCAAGAAACAACACTTCCTCTTGAAAGAAATGACACTTAGAGGGTTTCAACTTTAAATTAGCCTTCAAGAACCTGCTTAAAACTATTCTAATCTGTTTCAAGTGTTCTCCGAGAGTGGAGCTATAAAGGATTACATCATCTAAGTAGATAAGAAGTGTTTCCCATTGTAAACCTTTCAACACTAATTCCATACACCTTTGGAAAGTGGATGGCCCATTACATACACCAAATGGCATTTTATTGTATTCAAAGAGACCATATTTTGTAATAAATGCCGTTTTTTCCCTGTCTTTTGAATCAACTTCAATCTGCCAATATCCACTTTGGAGATCAAGTGTAGAAAAGTACTTTGCAGACTGAAGGTGTTCCAAGCACATATCTATTCGAGGTAAGGGATATGCATCTTTGATAGTTACATCATTGAGTTTGCGATAGTCTACACACCACCTCACAGTACCATCTTTCTTTCTCACTAAACATACCGGCGAGGACCAAGCTGAGGAGGATGGGACAATAACTCCAGCATCTAACTGATCCTGGAGATATTTCTTCTCCTCCCCTTCAAACTCCCGAGGTGTCCTTCTTAAACCTTGTTTTGTAGGGTGGGCTTTTCCCGTGTCAAATTTATGTTTTAAAACAGAACAACTACCAACATCAGTTGAATCTTTAGCAAAAACATCACTGAATTCTGAAATGATATCAGCAAATTCTGCTTTTAATTCGTCATTTGGCAATGCAGCAGCATTTTTTTCATATAACTCTTTAACATGGTCAGGTAAGTCACAGACCTTTCTGTTTGACTTTACCTGATTTATTTTACATTTAAAGCTATCAATGGAATCTGTGCATTTTTCAGGTGGACATTCTGTGTTATTTCCACTAATATCACTTTCATCAATTTCTACTGTTTTCCCAATGATATAATGTTTCTTCAGATTTATAGGGCTAAATGAGAGATTAACCAATCTAATTGGGACTTGATTATTCACCGGTTGGACTAGAACCCTGGCTATTTTAAATTTTCTATTATCAGAAAAAGTAGGTTCTATCAAAACACATCTATTTTTCTCAGTTGTTGTACATGTATTTTCAACTGTTGCACTAGCTACATATTCAGAAGCAGAAGGAATGGTGATATTACAATTTAATGAGACCTTTCCAACAATCCCATCTTGAGTATCTACCTTGCATTTTATCCATTTCCCTCTTAATTTCAAACCTTTCCTCATGTTAACAGTGATATTTTCTTGGTGTATTATATCACCACCTAACAAAAAATCATCACAGATAGGAGCTACAAACACTGGACAAGTTAAACTATGACCACCAATGCACAGAGAAATATCAGCAACTCCATACGTTTTCATAGTTTTACCCTTTTCTGCCACAACTAGACACTCATTTGTTTGTCTAAGTTCAGGAAGTTCATTTTCAGAAATTGAGAAAAAAGTGTGTTGACTAATTACACTTACAGCCGCCCCTGTGTCTACTATGGCATCTACTTTATGACCATTTACTGTTACAGGTACCTTCATAGTCACCGCACCCACTCGGTTTACTATTACTACGCTGTCTGTATGGTAACAATCCGGTGATTGTTCCTCCACAACAACACTTTCAGTCCCACCATTACTTAATTGTTCATCTATTTCAAGGGAGCAATTCTTTATTTCTTTCTGACACCCAACATTCTTTTCAGGACAATCCGCTAATTGTTTCTTTGACCCAACAGTTGCTTCAGAAAAGATTTTTAATTGCTCGCCTAGCTGAACATTAGAAAAAGAATTATCTGGATGTTCAGGTGACCTTTCACCTTTGGAACAATCCTGAACACTTGTTTCTAAAGAATCTGTTATTTTCTCAATTTCTATACTATTCCACATATCAGTGTTTAACCTATCCTTCAATTTCGTAACATTATCACTTGTGTTACTTTCTACTGGCCTGACTATTTTATTTTCATGTTTGCATTCAGTTATGACATGTACACTTTGGACTGCGCCTTGGCCGGCAGACACAGTCCTCCCTAGTTTTCCGAATTATTTGAACTCATCTCTCCGGATTTATGACTAGGATATTTCTCAGGCTTATTGCCTTTTTTCTGTGGACAAAATTTACTGTAATGTCCAAAATTATGGCAGTTATAGCATTCAATGTGCTCTAAATTGGAAGACCTTCCTTGACTTTTAGAATACCTGCCCTGATTAATTTTTTTAATCTCTGTCTTTAATGTGTTTGTAAGCTCACTACCAAATTGTTGTAATCTTTCTTCAGTTACAAATTTTTGTCTATCAATTTGGCGTATATTGATCTGCTCATTCTGATTCACAGTATCTGTATTCCTATCAATATTAACTTGTCTAATACACGATTTTTTATTGTCATTTGATTTGCAACAATCTAACCATGTTACCAAATCTATCACTTCAGATACAGTTTTAGGTCTCTTAGACAGGACATCATAAGCAATGTTAGGATCATTCAATCCACTAACTATATGTTCAATGGTCAATTCACTGAATAGAGCGGTACCCTCAATCCCTGGGTATGCTCTAGCTACTGTTGTGGCAACTCTGCTTGCATATTCAGACACAGGCTCTTTGGGACTTTTTCTAATAGACTGTAATTGCGCTCTTTCAGTTTGTGGCAACACATTTCTACCAAAACGATGTTTAAGAGCTGAGACTAACTGATTAATATCTCCCCGTACATTATTGGATAACTGAGAGATAAATATGAGTGCCTCCTCACGTAGAGATAATATCAATTGTTCTAATTGAATTTGTGGTCCCCAGTGATATTTTTTACTCATTAATTCAAATTGGACCCAATAGGCTTCCCAGGTGCTTTTCCCAGTGTAAATTGGTAACCTCAATTTGGGTTCATCTAAATCAATCCTTGACATGTGAGAATTAGTATGGTCATGATTATCAGAGGATTTCACATAATCCATTTGAGGACCTGAGTGTGCGTCTGATTGCAATTGTGATGTATCATTGCAATGTGCCTGATTCACATAGTATCCAGCGTTACTATGTACAGCTTTTGTCGAAGGTAAGTGACTTTTCTCATGTGAATTATTCATCCTTGTTTTATTCATATATTGAATTTCGTTATTGCCATTAGGAAATATACTGCTTGCTCTTGCAGCTGTGTAAATTTCATCATCAGGCTTATTTTTTGCAAAATTTTGATCAGAGAACAATCTGTCATACCTTGAGACTGGATTAATTTCCTGAATTGTGTTCAAATGAGAATCAACACTATCAAATGTTTTCGATTTATAATGAGAAAAATCACTTGCAACCAATCGCGATGGGTTATGCTCAGCGGATTTGATACCATTCATTATAGGCTGAGGGCCATCAACTCTTGTGATATTTACACATTCATTTGTCCTGTTAATATTGACAGCGGAGTTTAAGTCATCACACCTTGTGATTGAATGACTCCCGTCCACATTAACCCTTTGTGAGTAAACGCCATGCGGCATGTTTTGATTAATGTTAACAGAATTGACATCATCACACCTTGTGATAGATTGACACCTGTCAACATTAACATGTTGTGTCATGTTTTGATCTCTGTGGTTAGTGTTAACAGGATTGACATCATCACACCTTGTGATAGATTGACACCTGTCATCATTAACTTGTTGTGTCATGTTTTGATCTCTGTGGTTAGTGTTAACAGGATTGACATCATCACACCTTGTGATAGATTGACACCTGTCATCATTAACTTGTTGTGTCATGTTTTGATCTCTGCGGTTAGCGTTAACAGGATTGACATCATCACACCTTGTGATAGATTGCATTCTGTTTTCGTCAGTGAGAGTTTTAAATAATAGTTCCATTTGTTCAACCTTTTGCTTTAAAACTTCATTCTGATGTTTTAAAATATCAAACTGAATTTTGTTTGATTGACTATGGTCAGCTTCATTACGACTATTTGAGTCAACAGGATCTGTAACCTGATGAATACTTTTCACGAAGGTAGAGTGCTCTTGGCTCTCTCCTTGTCGTTTATGTTGAGTAATAACTTCAGTAGGCCTAGGCCTATTTATTTCACTATCAGTATCAACATCACTGGTATCCACAGTAACAGCTTGATTTGTAGCCATTGTATCGTGTCCCGATCTCAATTTCATTAACAGATTAATAAATTTTGAAAATTTATCTTTTTTTTTTTTTTTTTTTCAGCAATTTTATGCCACTATTTATGTTAATTTATCCCACCGCTGCCACCAATTGTTGCGTTGCCGCGTGGCAATATGCTGACAAGAAAAACAAAGACAAACTATGGAAAAATGTATATACAAATAATGTAATTTATTTCAGGTTGAAAATGTACAGAGAATAATGAGATCGGTAAAATATACTCAGACACAGATACCAAAGGTCACGATACTATTAAAATTACTAGACTAGCGTTAGGCTATGGTGATTAGAACGTCGAAACTGTCACTTGAATTTAAAGTTGGATAAAATAAATGTGGAAACCAGAAATATAATAATTAGGGTCTAATTTTGTTGTATTGATAAATTTGGTTAATAAGAGTGACTCGCTCGTCTATTGACTAACCTAGTCAAACTTATTAACCTGATTATATAGTCTACCTGAAGAATGAGAGGGTCTACTGAAGAATGACACTGAACGATGTTGACGATTTGAAATATTTCTATCAACTGACAGGCGAGAGCCCCGTTGCGATGAATGGGTCTCTATTTATAGTGCCCAGACGCGCACGTGATATGTGTGACAAAAACACCCTCGAAACCCTTACATTTACACTAGAACGGTGAGTAACATACTTTAAAATAGAATATATTAATAATAAATGGCCGATTATACTTGATACTCAATTATGATAACATATTTGAGTAATAAATATAATTAATAAAGTCACACTAAAAGTGTACAATTTAACCTCAGAACCCAAATGGTTTTGTTTACAAAAAGATTCCACGAGGGAAATCCAAGATGACGTCATTCAATATTAAAAATAGCACGCTGTCATGACGACAGCAATCCCACACTGCATAGCGAAAGGATTCCCCACTGACAGTGACATGACTGACACACCGCACGCTGTGCAGAATGTGGCAAGGAACCACAAATAAATGAATGACTTTAGCTATTTATACGCTAACAAGGAAAGAACAGCAAAGTTATTTCAGATAAAACAATAGTAAACTACATTAAAATCGTCATTCCACATGGAAAACGATAAGACAACGACAGGTAAGCGTTGAAAACTCTACATTTGTACATTGTTAAGACTGACTTTTCGCGGGAAACGTCGTTCAAACGGTACAGCTGCTGTTGGACACTCACTGTCATTGACGCTGTGGCAGTGACAATGAGTGACAAACAACAGTGACAGCACCAACTACGTAATATAGCTTCTAATAATGAACCAGACTAAAAGTCCAGTTGTAGCGATAAAATTCAATTACAGAGTTTCTAAAACTCTCTAAATTCAATCTAGTCTAGCATCAAATTAGACTAGCTGTAATCAGAAACTCTCTATCTATAATACAAATTCACAACATACTGTATAAATTATCACAAAATCAAAATTAAATATTTCTAGATATATAAATAACTAACATTCCATTATCAAATTTTAAAAATACATGTACATGTACTGTCATGTCTCTATATAAATAATGTCATATCCTAACTTATGAGTTTGATAGCATATATTACAATATTGTGCCGCATCCTGACATTAAAATGAAACATCCTGAAAGGTAAACTTTATTTCCTGACATTGTAATGTCATATCTTATTATCATAATGTCATACCCTGACATTTTAATTGCACATTTTGACATTGTAATGTATTATGCCGACAGCATATTGTCATATTCCTGGTATTATAATGCAATATACTGACACTATATTGTCATATCTGAGTACTATGGCGATATAACTTGTCATTATAGGGCTTTATTTATTCTAGCCCTAATATACCATATCCCAAAATTGTAATGCCAAATCCTGACATACCAATCCATTTGGCAAACAATAGTCAGAGTATTCTCATGTCTTAGCAGTATCATCCCATATGTTGTCATCACAATATCACCTTTTAAAAATATGAAACTATGTCCAGACATTATATTGTCATATTGCGCAATTATTATGCATTATATTAAACGATAATATTATATTCTGTCGATTTAATGCCAGTACCTAACATTGTAGCACAAAATATTGTTGGTAAAATGACATAATTGTTCTCACTTAAACATAGGTAATAGTAAATTATTGCTTTGCGTAATTTTTCAGCACAAATAGTAATTTAAGTGGCATTGTAATAATAAAAAAATTGTAGTCAATTGTATGCAATTTAATGCTGAAACTCTGTGGCACTTCATTCATCTCACGTAAGAAACATAAAGTCTAACATTCTATTGCCGGTTGTTTCAAGGCTACCACTGCCAACATCAGTGCCTGCACTGCTGACAGCGCCTGTACTGATACGGAAGCTGCATTAGCATCGTTGTCAAACGATGGAACCAGGGTACGCCACTGGCAATCCGCCCGAAGATTATGGCCTGACTAGTGGAGGCATGCTGTAAAGCATGTGACAGACGAAACAGATCTCTGTGAACCTCCCAGGATGGGGGTGGAAAGTACCACTATTAGCAATCATCCCAATACCCCACTTAAGCACAGGGTGTCACGTCCTAAAAAAACAGTCCATATTCTCACATTAAAACATAATACCACTTAAATTTAAAATGTCGTCAGTTGTTTTTCTGAATTTAATTTTAAAAATAATGTGACCCATTGATCATAAATAACGACTATTATTATTGTTTTTATTTTTTATGTAAGGCACATTATGTAAAAATTAAAAAAAACACACCTAATGTTGAGTTTTGAGATAGCGGGACATAACTTCAAGTGGGTACAAATTGTCATCCGACTAGGCGCTTAAAGGTTTAATTTATATTTATTTATATAAATCGTCGCCTCGGAGCTAAATGATCCTATCTGACACTCGTCAGAGTGGCAGATAGGATAATTTAGCTCCGAGGCGACGAAATGTATACATAAATAAACCAAATGTAATATTATCAATACATATAAGCTCATGCATAAACATGTAATTTGCAGTATTACCATTTTCAAATAAACAGTATATGTAAGTTATTTTACCACTTATCTGTTTTTATATACGCGGATATTTTGCTCAATTTTAACCTTCTTAGACATTTTTGTCCGATGTAATAATGTAACAAAGATGACATGGTATATGACAAGATATGACATTGCATGGGGTTATCTGAAAAATCCCTTTAATTTGACGTGGTATACGGTTTTATAAGTAATCAAAAATATCAAACCCCTAGAGGTTAAAGGGTCTATTACACCATTATTATTATTATTATATATTATTATTACACCAAAATTACACCATATTTTTATGGTTCAGCATCAATTTATGTCAGAATTAATACATTTTGTTTGAATTAAACCCGAATTTCACCCCGTGAAAAATATATGAAACACTATTTTTCATTACTTTCTGATACCAGAGGGTAGGTATCTATTTGGCTTCAAAATACATATTTCGAACAATTTCTCAGAGGGTTACCCGGTCTCAAATGAAAGGTAATATATTTTTCTTCAAAATGAGACAAAGAAACATAATTGTTAGGCGAAATTCAAATTTATAGATATCAGCCCTCCGACTAATAATACAGTACTTGGTTCCCAAAGGGTCGATGGATAATATCAAAAAATATCCCCACTCCACGGGAGATTTGTGCCAGGTGAACACTTTTCGTAAATCACTTTTTTCCTATTCAACATAATTATTCAATTATGCCATTGTCATCTTTATCCACTATATTCTAAAACGATCACATTGGCTTCATTCATCGCATTCATTTTAAATATGCACACTAATTTTCCGAGCCCTAAAAGACAACCAACAGGTGCATATCTAGCTGACTTACTTGTTCGGCCGAAATGCTCAAAATATTTACGCTCAACAATTTAAATATATTTTTTGTTCCCCGTATAAACACCAATACCGGGTCAAGAGCTTTCTCTATATCTCACACAGCCTTATGGAACGCCATGTCTGTGCCCAAAGTAGCTCATGTCGACGAACCTGCTTTGGCCTCGATCATGACACATGATCACGCTGAGAATTTGTGCACATCTGAGCACATCTAAAGGGAATTAGCGTTTTTAATTATAAAAGGTATTTCAAAATACGCTTTCTTTTTATAAATAATATGATTAAATTGTTTGCGAAAAGTCACAGTTGTTCACGAAATAATTCAATGATATGTTTATTTTTCATGAGTAGACATATTTTTCGTTATTTGAAGCTGGAAATTCCGTTAGCGATTCATGCTTTAAATTAGCGAAAAATGGAAATAAACAATTCAACAGCACCACATAAGGTTGAAGAAACATTTTTCTACTTTACCATCATGTTAATGAGATGCTCTAGTTGTTCAAAATACATTAAAATGATTACAAATCCACAGCAATATTCAGTTAATCAGTCATTGTTGCAGTTTGGGCAACAAATGTTTTTTATGTTGACCCAACATCGCGATGTCTCCTGTTTGAGATGGAGCTTAACGTATCACAGCAAGTAGGCTACATTATGAGCACACATTGTAGACTAGTAGTTGATGTATGGTAGTCTTTGGATTTTCCACTTTTTACTTCTCAATTCTGCCATGAAAAGCCAAAAGGCAGTATCTCCTAACTTTACAAGTAAGTAAAAAGGCTTTGCAGAGCTGAATTGTCAGCGTCCATTCTTGACAAACACATGGAAACACAAACTAATGAGCCTTACTAAGACTTGACACATTTTGTTATTTAACCCTTTAACCGCCAAATTATTCAATCGGAATTTTCACCCACTTGAAATTGTGTCTCGCTGACGCGAGCCACAACTTCAAGTGAGTGAAAATTATTCAGATTTGACAAAATGGAGGTCAACTGTTTTCAAATATTGCTGATTCATGTCACATTTTATTTTTAACATGTTTAAAAGATGGTATTTAATGTGCTAATAAAAATGAAAACCTGATGATATGCGGCACCGGCGGTTAAAGGGTTAATATAATAAAGGTGGTACACTATTTGTTGTGTGTTGTCTTCATGTACTGACACTGACGGATGGCATGTTTGTATTTTGTCACCAAGCTATGTACATGACCCGCTACACCAAGCAAACATGAGACGCTGGCCCAACGTTGGTTTACTGTTGGGCCAACGTCGTAGACGGAGTAGACGGTGGTCCAACAGTAAACCAACGTTGTGCACTGCCATGCAAAGGCAAACAGTATGAATTGCTTACTTGAAAGATCATACCTTCAATGAATGACAAGTACCAACGCTGTACTGAAGATTTTGGTACCATATTTCTAGTATCACTCATTAGAAAGACACCTTCTAGCAATCCTTTAGTCTCTCTCTCTCTCTTTAAAATACATGGATAATGCAAGTTAGTGCGACATTTAAACACTGCCAGCAAACGTGTATCTATCTCGTGGATAATTTTCCAAATTGCATCCACCTTCCATTCTCATACATTCAACAAAACAAGGGATTTTACAAACTCATCAGAACTTGTTGAACTGCAAATATGACCCTTTCTTTAATAATTGAATTAGGTAACGAAATGAAACAGACATTATCCTTATATATAAGGACATCTACCATTGAAGGTAATGTTCATTCATCACATTTAATCTATAGATAAAACAGCTTAATCATGTTAATGTACACAATTTATCGTTATTCACAAATCCATTCCACGTTCAATCCACGTAAAGATTTAGTGACTAAAATTACATAGCAAATTATTCATACACCGCTTACTTGTATGTAACCACGTATCAATGTTATATTATGAGAAAGGCATATAATTAACATAATGACAAAGGCGTACACTTATCACAATTCACTGGTACAATATAAAGCACCTTCACAGCAAATTCTCTCATATGAAAAAATATAATGATTTATTCATCAATAAGACGTGTACAATAAGATTACTTGAGACTATCATGTGATATGTATGTCAAATGAACATAAACATTGACTAGAACTATAGACGTACATGTTAGCCACGGAGCCGGTATGCTCTATCCAGCAAAAATACATAATACAATCACACGTAATCAATTGATTATCAGAACCATGTAGAAAATAAAAAACATATCCACTTCTATCTCATTATCTTCAGTCAGCTTCATTTACAATCCATTATATTGCCTTGCTCACTGTGTACCAACAGAGGGATAAGGCTAGAGGCAACCCAGAAAACACCGCATTGAGTACATCGTCTATCATTGACAAACATACAAATACATAAACGAATGAGCATTACTAGGAAACACCTAGAGGATTTTACATTCAACATTCAGAATAATCAAACTATTGGAGCATGTTGAACTACAAATATGACCCTTTCTTTAATAATTTAATCAGTTAACAAAATGAAACAAACATTATCATTATATACAAGGACATATACCATTGAAGGTGATGTTCATTCAATTACATTAAATATACAGATAATACAGCCTAATTTTGTTAATGCACACAATTTATCTATAATCGCAAATCTATTTCATGTCCAATCCACGTAAAGTAAAGTTTTAGTGACTAAAAGTAAAAAGCAAATCTTTCATATACTGCTTATTTGTATGTAACGATGTATCAATGTAACACTATGAGAAAGGCATACAATTATCACAATTCACAGGTACAATATAGAGCACATTTACAACAAATGTGAAAAAAAAGAAGATGATTAAGTCATCAATAAGAAGTGTACAATAAACTACAGTGTAACTGATTCCCATAACCATGTAGAGAATAAAAACAATGCCCACTTTTATCTCCAATGGTAGGAACCCTAAGGTTCTATCAGATCGAAGAAACACACAGATAAGGGTTAGTGGTTACTGTTTCTGCCATTTGGTTGCTTATTTTTTTATTAGTAATTATGGGTTACCCTTTCAGTGAGAATTATATTTTCGTTAAAATGCACATCCCATGTGTTAATCCATTTTCCGAAAGAGGTGAAAGTCAGCCTAAAGCTGGGTCGAGTTTTAAATAGTATTGTTTTCTGAATAATTATATCAGGCATTGGTCTGCGAAGAGCCGACACTGACTCTTGACTTGAGCTGTCTAGTCATTTGTGGGAGAACGAAAAGTATCTGTCAAAGACCGTTCCCCGTGGAACTCCGAGTCTACTGTGACTTCATCGGGGCGAAAGCCGCCTGAAACGACTTTTTTTGTGACCTGTTATTAAGGAAAGAGGATATTCATCTGTGGACATTGCCTCCTTAATCCTTACAGCGCCGTGACCGACTTCAGTCGTCAGAATCTCACGTCTGTCGACCTCAGATTCTAACGACTAAAGTCGATACCCGCACTGTAAGAGTAAAAATATTTAAACTGGCCGTAACCCCATAACATAGATATTCAAATGAAAAAGAAAGAGCTGACTAAGACATTTATGATGAGTTCAAATTGATTAAACCCTTTTGGTTTCTATGATTTATACAAAATTAATTCAGCGTTGTAAGAGTTAATATCAGAATCAATGACGGCCATGTCATCATGGTGACATACCTGGGACGACTGTGACCTTTTTGACGAGCAATGGATTAAAGGTCAGATACATGTCAAAGTTACGACCTTTCCGAGTGGGAATAGTCTGTACGTTTTTGAGCGAGAGATTAATCGATAGTTCAAGCAATCTATTGTTTGTTTGGGGTCATGGGCTCCTGTTTTAACTATACCACTATCCCAGTCAATTTTCTCACAGCTTAGGTCACCTGCTATTACAATATGCCGATTTTTTAACGATTTTAGCCTGATTGAGTCCCTTTAAGGGTTAAAAGTTAGACACATACCTGGTACGATGTGGCAAGGTGTAGGTGATTCCAGGGAAGATGATTCCAGGGTAATTATCTAGCGTGATTTATTATGAATATATAGGCCTATATAGCCAATACTGCCTTTTTCATAGCCTGAAACAAAGTTACTATGCACGTTTATTCTAGCATAGGGATCCCATCGATGATAAGTCAGTATCTAAGATAATAGTTTTGTCTGTTCATATTCTTAATTTGCTTATTTTTAAAAGGAGGTTTATCTACACCTGTCGGAGGACTATCTACTCCTGTCTAGCTCTGGGGTGGGCGGGGGACTGCTTTCTTTTACATTATGGCGTACATTATGGTGGTTCTATATCACCATTACATCACAATTAGGTTGTACAGCATCGAATATACTCCTGGGTGTTACCAATATGGTCAGCATTTTTTCACGATCAATGCATACAGCAAAACAAGCATGGATACAGGGAGAAAGTAATGTGTCAAGAGAAGGACAATGACGTCCACCTCAGCTATGGATTTGACAATTTTCCTCAGGCAAACTCCATTTTCAACTTTAGCTGGAGGATGTATGAAATACAAGCCTATCATGGACCAATTATCCATGTGAATATAATAAAGACCCTGAGGTTTTTTTCTTGCCCCATTTCAGATGTGTTACCGGGTGACAGATACCTATGTATCTCTCTAATGTTATGCAAAGCAAACTGACAGTCGAGGTATAGAAGAACGGACGGATAATATCATGAGCTAGAAACCATGCACACCATAGATGGCTGAAGAAACTAGAGTCAGAAAGTTGTACGTTAATCATCCCGTAGATATTGAAAACCTCTAAGCTACAAGTGCTTCCAATAAAGAGAGCTGCCAAAAGATCAATAATTGACTGGTTCAAAATCAACACATTCGTAGCTTGTTTCCTGAGAATCTTGTTTTTTAGCATTATTACAACGATCAACATGTTTCCCAACAAACCGAGCACTACAATGAACAAAATAACTATATATTCTGCTAAAGTTCTACGACCCATGAAATTAATTATTGTGATCACGTCAGAATAATCAGCTACATCGTAATTTTCTGGCAGTTCAGTATCATCCCCAGAAGTGAAGGTCATTGTAGTGGAATCTTCTGCTTGGTCTTCAGTTGACATTGTCAGATTGGCTCCACCTTCGGTGACACCTTCGACGGGTAAGTTCATGGATGTCCATGTCTCTGTTTGAAACGCAACCGATGAATTCATGTTGGTCCAGCTGTTGCAGAGACTGTTTAAAGACACTGCACAATTTGCCGTTATCTTTTGAAATCTCAATGTCTTCTATTTTCTACTTTGTTTCCGTCTGAGAAAAAACAAAGAACAATTATATAGGCAGTATTTTCTTTAAAAAATGCGTTGTGAATGACTACTTATATTTTTTTATAATTCAGATATAAAGCATATGATCAATGACTTTTGTCGAAAAGTTAAAAAGAAAGCTCCGTGGGAAATTACTATATCGAACTACTAGACCAGTCTGTTTTTTTCCTATACCCTAAGTTTAGACCAGATATGTAATATACAATGATATAATTTATAGGAATATATTATATATTTATATGTTGTAAATGTATGTGTAGTGTAGTAAGCTAGTTAGTTAGTTAAATTAAGCTCTTCCATGCATTTAGGCTGGTAGCCAGTGTCAAAAAGGCCTTTAAATAGGAGTTTGTTGCACCCCTGCAATATCTGTTTTGGGTTTCATTGGAAAGATAAGCATTTTATGAGAATTAAAACAAAATGTATCTGATGAATGATAATCAAATAATAAAGATTCAGGGGAAATGTTTTCTTCGTATAATACTATTTTTCTGTGACAGTTTATGCTAATTTTTTTATTATGAAATAAAATCTAAAAATTTTGGAACACAACCCAAACATTTTCATCATATACCAACACTTTAAAACATTATTTTAAAATAATAACATAAATTAATTTTTATTTTTCAACACGAATTCATCTAAGTGAGAGTGCGTATTTTCTAACAAAGTATGCAATCTGAATTTTCACCCACTTGAAGTTGTGTCTCGCTAACGCGATCCACAACTTCAAGTGAGTGAAAACCCTGTTGTTGAGGTTATAATTACCTCCTGTCATACAAGACTTCTGAATTCGTTCCCTGCTCTCAGCATTCATGTTTTAACGTTTTATCCCCGTCCACTCAAAAAGAATTAATATTTTGGATTGCCTCCTCGACCGAGAAGTATCTTGCTCGGCCAGGGTTTCAAGTTTAAACCATACATCTGAAGTGCAGTGTCATCTGATTCTCTTCTGACTAATTTCTCACCTGAACCACCCAAACCGGTTACCGTACTGCCAATATGGAATATAAACAGAACGAGGAAAAAGGTTTGTATATTTACTGTTAATTTCATTTGATTTATTATCTTTAGATCATAAAAATGTTTATCAGTGTTAATCATCAACAACTTAAGTTTATGTTGGTACATAGCTGGCATCAGGTTTCAGAGTAAGAATAGTGTGAAAATAATATTGATGTGAGAGACGGTAACTCCAATAGTGGGAAACTGTATATCTATGTAGAAAATTAGGTGGGATGATGGTAACTGTTATAGTTAAACGATGAAAACGGTAACTTCTATTTTAAGATGACAGTAACTGTTATTTTAAGACAGCAACGACCATAATATATATAATTGTATCACCTTCAAACAAATATATACTATCTAAAGTATAAATGACAATTATGTCCTTACTTTATGTTTCCCATGATATATATGTTTTTTACTCCTCATTACTTTGATTCCGAGGTGAGAAAAACGAGATACAATCTCACCATATGAAGTTCCTAGTCGCGGTGGTGAAGGTGTGAGTGCGAACCATGAAATAAACAAGCACACGCTATTAGCGCATAGAAAATCCTGTCTTTCAAATGTCATTGATGGTAAGACATTAAGTGACACAAATAAAATATCCATTTATTTATATGTAGTATAGTGCAGCATGAGTCTTTTCACTTTGATGTTGTTTAATCTTAGTACAACAATGATAGTTTATAGAAAATGTGTAACTCATCATTAATGGCATAGCTGGCATCAGGTTTCAGAGTAAGAATAGTGTGAAAATAATATTGATGTGAGAGACGGTAACTCCAATAGTGGGAAACTGTATATCTATGTAGAAAATTAGGTGGGATGATGGTAACTGTTATAGTTAAACGATGAAAACGGTAACTTCTATTTTAAGATGACAGTAACTGTTATTTTAAGACAGCAACGACCATAATATATATAATTGTATCACCTTCAAACAAATATATACTATCTAAAGTATAAATGACAATTATGTCCTTACTTTATGTTTCCCATGATATATATGTTTTTTACTCCTCATTACTTTGATTCCGAGGTGAGAAAAACGAGATACAATCTCACCATATGAAGTTCCTAGTCGCGGTGGTGAAGGTGTGAGTGCGAACCATGAAATAAACAAGCACACGCTATTAGCGCATAGAAAATCCTGTCTTTCAAATGTCATTGATGGTAAGACATTAAGTGACACAAATAAAATATCCATTTATTTATATGTAGTATAGTGCAGCATGAGTCTTTTCACTTTGATGTTGTTTAATCTTAGTACAACAATGATAGTTTATAGAAAATGTGTAACTTATCATTAATGGCAAATAATAATTTCTGGTAACAAAACTTGTATATGATCAATGTTTTTGTGTGTTGTTATTATTTTCTCCTAATTTATTGGATATATTTAAAACAATCAAATCATAGGCTATATTTCTGATCAGTCATCAAGTCATTTAAGAGAGTTTAATGAACTTTGATGAGTTTCACGAACTTTGATGAATTATTATGAACTTGATAAGTCCAAATTCTGTTCATGGCTAGTTCACGAAAGTTCATGAGGGACTGTTTCATGAACTGTGATGAATTGTTATGAACTTGATTAGTATCATTATTTAGTTCATGGTTGTTCGTTAAAGTTCATCACTTTGATGAATTATTATGAACTTGATATGTATTATTTCGGTTCATGGCTAGTTCACGAGAGTTCATGAGGGACTGTTTCATGAACTGTGATGAATCGTTATGAACTTGATTAGTCTCATTACTTAGTTGGTGGTTGTTCGTTAAAGTTCGTCACTTTAATGAATTATTATGAGCTTAATAATTCTTAATTCGGTTCATGGCTAGTTCATGAAAGTTCAAGAGGGACAGTTTCATGAACTGCGATGAATTGTTATGAGCTTGAAATCTCAATTTAGTTCATGGCTAATTACCCTGGCAAGCATGGTGTCGACTACGCAATGGCTAATTAAGTAATTAATTAGGAAATTTAGATTTCTGAGTTAGATTATCAACCACAGAATACATAATATTTTGAAATAATAAGTTTTCTGTTTTCTTTTAAGTTCTGTGTAATACTGTGAAAGGGGAGATCTCTTTTTCAATTAACCAAATGAAGCTTAATTAGCTTGCTGTGCTTAGGTAAGAAGTAATACCATAAAAATATAATACCGAATCAAAATACTATATGTAGTTTACAGGTCAAAATACTTACACTTGAAAGTTAATGAATTTTCATGAACAATTCGTAAACATCCATGACCATCAACACGAACTTAGTTTGTGAACACAATGAACTTAGTCTAAGTGTTGCTGGTGTTCCTCGTCGTTCATGAATAACCTTAATTTCATGAACATTAGGCTCGGAACTTCAGGTTGACAGTTCTTGAATTAGATTAACGTCTCATGCGTTGTTCAAGAACATTCGTGAATTGTTCATGAACAAATTTAATGAACGTTCATGAATGTTCATTGGCTATTTAGTTCATGAATTAATATGGCCGTTCATGAACTAGGTTGACAGTTCATGAATTTCATGAATGTCTCATTTTTTTGTTCAAGAACATTCATGAATAGTTCATGAACACATTTAATGAACGTTCATGAATGTCCATTAATTATCTGGTTCATGCTTTTTTTGAGTTCATGAACGTTTATGAACTAGCTCTGGTTCATGAATTATCTGAGTTCCTGACCGGTTATGATCAACTCATCTTCATGAACAGAATAAGTTCATGAACGTTCATAGTTTTTTGTTCACGAACATTCATGAACTATTCATGAATGTTCATGAACAGTTCATGATCATCTCACCGGGGCTGAACTGTTTTATGAACATTCATCAACGTTCATCACTTGATGAACTTCATCTCACCGGGGTATGTTCGACAACAGTTTCAATGGCAACGTTCATGAAACGTGATGGGGGGAGGTATCATGGATTTTGGAAGAAATGATGCACCAACAATAAGTTTGATGTATCACCTTGCAAAATTCCACAGTATACCAGTTTTGAGTCAGTAGGTTGCAAAATATCAGCTCCGCTTTTTAGTGCACATGTAGTATGCATTTACAGACTGATTGAATATCCACTGTTTTTTTTCGATCAATTTCAAAATCTGCTCGACAACCTTTCATCCATCCCAGGAGATTTGATAATTTCAGGTCATTTCAATTTACATTTAGACATTCCATCACATCATACAGGAACGTTCACAGATATTTTAACGTCTTTCGGACTTCTTCAGCACGTCAATTTCCCAACTCACACCCACGGCCACTGGTTGGATCTGTGCATCACTCGATCAGCTAGTCAGATATTATCTTTCATTTTCCCATCTGATGGCTTATCTGACCACTTAACAGTTATAGCTGAACTACAGAGCGATCTGCATCGTCATACAGCCAAGAAACAGATAACATACAGACGAATCAATCAAGTTGACATAAATACCTTTAAAACAGATATTGTTAAATCATAACTCATTACAAACCCAAACTGTCTGCTGACAGGCTTTTTAAAAAAATCCACGATACATTGCCATCCATTTTGAATATTCATGCTCCTCTCAAAACAAAATCAGTTTCTCCTAAACCGCCAAATTCTTGGATTACACCAGCAATTCAAGCAGCCAAACGGACACGACGATATCTGGAACGCGTCTGGCGGACATCCCGTTTTCCATCAGATAGATCAAAATATGTTAAGCAAGCCCACCTGTGCAATAGAATGATGGAGAGAGCTAGGCGAGAACATATTGCAAATTACATTCATGAAAATGAGAATGACGCTGGAAAACTTTAGAGCGCGGTCAACTCGGTACTACACGCAGTTCCTAATACATCAATGCCTTCCACAAGTGATATCACCACACTTTGCCACAGTTTTTCCTCCTTTTTTGTAAACAAGATAGAAAAAATAAGAAAGAAATTTTGCGATCCTAAACACAATGTGCCTCAAATTCCACCACTAGAAATTAATTTTCCAATGACATCATTCGAACCAGATAATTTCAAATCGTATCCGGTCCCATCTAGACAAAAACAACCTATCAAACCCCAATCAATCAGCATATAAAGCTCTTCATTCTACAGAAACAGCCTTGCTAAAAATTCACAACGACATCTGTATGAACATGGACACTGGCAAGACCACAGCATTGGTCTTGCTGGACCTTTCCGCAGCCTTTGACACCTTGGACCATTGCAGCATCAATGAGCTCTTTTCCGGCTGGTATGGTATTTCTGGAACAGCTCTAAATTGGGTCCGTTCCTACCTATCAAATCGGGTGCAAAGGGTTAAACTTTTGGATAAACTTGGGGAACAGTTCAAGACGGATTATGGTGTCCCCCAGGGCTCTGTCCTGGGACCACTCCTATTCACTCTATATACTTGCTGAGTAGTGTGATCAGTAGGCATAACATCTGCCACCATCTGTACGCTGATGACACACAGATTTATCTTTCTCTTTCCAAAACGTATCCTGAGATGTCACTGTCGCTGGTCCAGCAGTGCTTGCAAGACATCTCCGACTGGGTGATAGCTAGCAAACTCAAATTGAATCCTGACAAGACAGAATTTATACTAATCGGCACTAAAGCACAACGAGACAAATTTAAGAAATATTTCCCTACAAAATTACTTGATCAGGATGTAACACCAACTGATTCGGCACGAAATTTAGGTGTAGAATTTGACAAGGATTTCAATTTTAAGAAACATATATCAAAAGTCTGTCGATCATGCTACTATCATATACGTGATTTACGCCGCTTGCGCAGATGTTTAACAGCGGCAGTGACTAAGACAATAGCAACTTCACTTGTCTCGAGCAAGCTAGACTATTGTAATTCTATCCTCTATAACATCCCAAATCGCGAAATAAACAAGGTGCAGAGTGTTCAGAACTGCTTGGCCAGGGTTGTGACCCGTTCTCCACGATTCTTCAGTGTTACACCTTTGTTAAAATCCCTACACTGGCTCCCTGTTCAATTCAGAATAAAACACAAAATATGCACCCTCACATATACATTCATAATACATTTATGTCAGCCAGTATATCTACATAATCTGCTCAAGCCTTTAAACAGAACCCGTAATCTCCGCTCCTCAGATGATGATCAACTGGTTGTTCCGAGAGTGAGTTCAAGGATGGGTGGATGCGCTTTTTCGGTTGCGGCCCCCCAGCTCTGGAATTGTATCCCTCTTGAGATTAAAAAATCTAAATCTGCACAGTCATTTCGGAAGAAATTGAAGACTTTTTATTTCGGTCAAGCCTTTCCATCATAAATCCTCTGTGTCCGGCATGCTGGATCTACGTCAAACGGACAATGCTAATCGGGCCTTATTCGGATTTGCAGCGCCTCTGAGCTCGGGACACCGAGGATTTAGGCTCATTAGAAGTTTTTCATTTCATTTCATTTCACCATATCAGTTTTTTATATCAGAATTGAAAATAATGTTATCATCTGCAAAAAGGCTTATTCCACATTGCATCTTATCACCAAGATTATTTACGTAAATAAAAAAGTAGGGACTACAACAGATCCTTGAGGCCGCCGTCCTTAATTGGAAGAAAATTTATATTATAAGTATCCGCTGCTTTCTTCCAGCTAAATAACTTGAAAACAACTTATTTAAATCACCGGTTACACTGATGGAATTTAATTTGGCCAAAAGGCCAGCATGCCATACCATATCAAGGCCTTGCTAAAAGTCTCAAAAGACAACAAGCACTTTTTTATTTTTTATCTGAAGCTTCAGTAAGAGTGTGGTATAAAAACACTAATTGGTTTGTCGTACTGTCCTTCAAGGCATACACCAGATTGCATTTTATGTAGGCCCTATCAAGTTATTGTCACAGAATATTTAAAAATGCATTAAAAAAAATCTACCCTGCAAGGCTCAGTATCGACATCGGTATTTAGTATATAGGAGACTGTGTCTTTTTTAAAATATTGGAGCAACATTGACTATTTTCCAAATATTCGGAAAAGTATTGGATGAAAGAGATTTGTTAAACACGCGAGATAGAGGTATGTAAACTACTTCTGCTGTATTTTTTAACAACGTTGGATTGATGTCAGCGGTACCAGTGGCTTTATTTATTCTTAAAGATTGAATAATATCGAATACATCAGATTTGGAAAGATACATTAGTTCTGATCCAGTTTTAGAGCGTAAATCAGGTGGACGCTGTTATAATTGCTACCGTTAATATCGCTATAAGAAGAAAACATCTTGTTCAGCAGATTAGCCTTATCCTTAGTATCGGTGCCGATAGAGCCATCAGCATATTGCTAAGTTGGAACTTAGACCCACACAGTTTTGATATTTTAATTTTCGAAATAAACCATCGCATTGCCTTTTTAAAGCTCTAAGCGTATTACAGTACCAGGGTTTGTCGCTGGGCCTTATGGTGACAGACCTAAAAGGTACAAGTTTTATGCATATTTCTAAGTATGCACGTGACCAGTGTTCAGTCCACACGTTTACGTCGTCGGACAATTAACAGGTGTCCCAATCATAAAATAAAATAAGTAATCTTTAAAGCCGGCAAAGTCAGCTTTCCTAAAATCCCAAACATTCCGGTTGAAAGAATCGTTGTAACTACATGAAACAGATGTGTTACAGTAAATATAAAGCTTTTATGGAAAGGATATACAACTCTGCAATTCGTGATAATAACAGACATAGACGATAAAATTTGATCCCACATAGTGGCACCTGGGAGGTTATTCGTGTGGGACCGTTTTATATTAATATTTAAAAAATCCTGCTACTTTCTGAGAAGTATTTAAGTTTTAAGGTCAGTTGGGATAGCCAGGATAAGCATTTAGGTCGGCGATGATAACATCACAGCTTTGATCGACACAGTCTAAAGAATCTTGGAATCGATCCTAAAATACTTTACCAGAATTGGGAAGTCTGTAGCAAACACATACTTTTTATCTCAACCCAATAGGGTTTCTAATTCGGGGATCTTAAATTCACTGCGTCTTACAGACTGTCACCGAACATATAAGACCACACCCCGTCAGGTCTGAATGGGCGGTATAGATTTAGACCAAAACTACAATTAATATTTAGAAAGGTTTCAGTGTCAACGCTAAAATGTCAAAGTTATGGGCCGCATCCGATAATAAAGCGACTCAATCAGGCTAAAATCTTAAAAAAAATCGGTGATTTTATTTTGGCCTCTTAATATGACCATAATATGTAAACATGTCCATAGACTAAAACTTCAAAAGTTTTTTAATTTTTGTGCTGCGCATTTACCAGTCAAGCGAAAGACGAAGTTCTCGTATTCCTTATTTTGGACATTCATATTAAGAAGCCAAATTGAAATCACCGATTTTTTAATGATTTTAGCCTGATTGAGTCGCTTTAACTTCAATATCGTCACTCCACAGTAACAAAATAGTACTAGTTAGTAAAATTGGAAAAATACCTATAATTATGATCGCCGCGTACTGCTAGTAAATTTGGATGACTTAAAAATACCCATCCGAACTCTGTACACACCAAGATCAACCCCCATCGTTATAGATCATGCCTGTATGTGACTGCCTGCTACCGATGAAATGCCCAAATATACGAAATAATGGAAGTAATGATCGTGGAAGATAGGAGCTGATACAAATCCTAGAGTTACTATCGTATAGCAATTTGAACATTGGGGAATGACCTGGTAGTTTTCACAACTCTGTTACCAAATTTGTACATGATAGGTGCTAAAAAGTGAAAAAATCACATAGTTGCTATCGCATAACAATTTGAATATAGAGGAACAACCTTGTACGTAGTTTCCACATCTTCGTTACCAAATGTGTAGTTTTCACATGCTATAGAATCTTAACTGATCTGCCTTACCATCATTTATGAATAAATCAATAATTTATTCACATTTAGAAATAACCAATGGTTTAGTTAGAAATATGATAAATCTCTTATTCTAAACATCAAATATAGAACACTATTATTGATAATAGGATTGTAGTGATAATTATGCATTGGTGCTATCTATGTCTTTCCATCACATATATATTACTTAAACTCTGCTATTTATATTATCGACCGGCACATATGGCTCATTCGATCCAGAGGTACTGGGTTGGAATTCCGCCTGGTCAAATTTTTGTCATCGAGGCTGTGCATATACAGTGATCCGAACTATTCAAATACCTGGGGTATGCAGTGCTGTCTATGGTGCTATACATTATAAATAACCATTGAAGTAAGCTGATAAAATATGGTATGGTTTTCCATCTGTCGCGGTATTGCCATGATTGTTCAGAAAGCGTCGCAAAGCAATATTAACTCACTCATCTATCTAATCATAAATAAGGGATAATGGTTTATTTAGGGTTGGTGTTCTTTTCATTTCTGTTAATGTATCGCATTGTAATCATAAATTATATCGCATTTTTTACACTGCTTTATGTCCCTTTCGTCTCTGGTATGGTTCATAGCATTGTAGTTATAAACTAATTGACTCTCATTTTAAAAATACATATTATCAATACGTGTTTTTACGAGTTTACAAATTACAAAAGCATAAACCTAAATTATAAACATACCTTTTTATTTTGCGGGTTGGCAGGAGTCTGTGAGCTGTCATTTCACGAGGCGTGAGTAACATATTTCTGACAAGTTGACAGGAATCTGTAGGTGTAATAAATTATGTCAGGATTGGTCAGGAATACACTCGAGGGGATTTCATGAAATCCGCTCGCTCAGATTTATTGGCGGTCCACTGACTAAGCGTGCGCATGTGCGTGATATATAAAGTCTGGTCTGCAAAGCAAGAAGTCAGTATCTGCAAATATGTTGAGTGAGGAGATACTTCTTTTGGCTTTGCACGGCAAATGGTGGCGTGAATCCCCAACACTAGACGTTGACACGATGCCGGTTAAATGTTGGGCCACCGTCTGCGACGCTGGCCCGACATTTAACCGGCATCGGGTCAACG
Source organism: Flabesymbios commensalis (assembly GCA_964017125.1). Taxonomy (NCBI): domain Eukaryota; kingdom Metazoa; phylum Annelida; class Polychaeta; order Terebellida; family Flabelligeridae; genus Flabesymbios; species Flabesymbios commensalis. The sequence continues at coordinate 19,044,013 of OZ024909.1, forward strand.
TCTCGTGTTTGCCGGGGCGTCAGTCATCTACACTGTTACATAAAGAAGGGCCATATCCCGGGGAACAAAGTAAAGTGTCTCTTTTCTTTGCTGATTAACGCTGACGTCGGCACGTAGGCGACACCACGGTGGACATAATTAGTACTGCGGATGATGGTATCTTTAATGTGTTGAACAAGACAGAAAAGCAAGCTGTTCAAATGGGGGGATGAAACCGGTTGAATTCACGATATAATTCAATGACAAATTTAGACAGCTCAGTCAATATCACAAGAAAGGCAAATGGTAATCAGTGGTAATAAACCGCATTATTATCGTTGAAAACAAAGCAAAGTGGTATTTGAACAGCCAAAAATGGCAAATATGGCATTCAAAAGAGTTTTACTTTCTCAATTGCTATATTTTGGGATGTTGGCTTAATATTGTCTCCCTATTCAGCATATTGGTCATAGAATGCAGTATCGCGACACTTTCGTACAAAGCCAAATGTAACTTGTTGATTTTCTAGTCAGCAGTTACTGCCTTTTGGCTTTGCAGAACAGAGCACGCCGGATCATTTGTATAACATTTGTACAATGTTGGGCCAACATCGAAGACGTTGGGCCGACGTTGTGCAAATGCTATAGAAATGTTTTGTGTTTGCTCATATGTATAAAATACGTAGACGTAGCCCTAACACGTTAAAACACCAGTGTGTAGGAAATACAATTGAGGCTCATTTGTTCTAACATGGTAATACGTGTTAGAAAAACCCATGTGGTATTTCAAAGATTAACAGTATTGCAAAGGTAAGATAAAGGATTAAATTAATAAAATAGCCCTTTTAAGGTTCTCGTGTCGTGTCGACTTTTCCGTGTACACCTAAAACCTAGCTAGATGTATTCTCAGACCTCTTACAATGAATCCCCGACAGGTTGGCACGAGTGTGGGCACGAGAGCTACACAGTATTTTCAAAATGACTGCCAAATTCACCCTTAAATTGTCAGTTTTATCAGTACATCAACATCAGTATGAAAGGAAAGTAGTTAATTAAAAAAAAACAATGCGTGGGTTATATAGCTTCATTAAGTATCCATCCACAATGTGGTGGTGGAGACTTATTGGTTTTGCTGAGTCCGCCCGCCGCTGCCGCCTGCTCCGCCACCGCCGCCACTTGTTTCTGTTCTCACTTGAAAACCCCTGCTCGGATTATTTCTAAATATTTGCAGTATGCATATTGACCCTGGAAAATGTGCCTGGTATGTTTTTTTTGCGTTTTTCAGTCTCTTCAACAAAATCCAGGATGGCTGCAAAATCCTATGTCACCCCTAGTGCTTGAACCATGTCAAGAATTTGTTTCATGTTTGGTTTAAAAAAAAGAACTTACCCTGGACGTGTGCTGATAAGTTTTTGGTGTGATTCAGATAATAATTACGTTTTAGAATTTTAGCGGATATTTCAGTTTTTCTCATTTTCCACTGCCACTTGTTTCAGCTCTCACTCGTAAACCCCTGCTCGGATTATTTATAAATATTTGCAGCATGCCTATTGGCCCTGGGGAATTTGTATGGTAAATGGGGCGTTTTTCAATTTCTTCAACAAGATCCATGATGGCCGCCAAAATCCTATGTCACTTCCTAGAGCTTGAACTACTCCATGGATTTGGTTTAAAGGAAATACCTTACCCTGGACGTGTGCTGATTAGTTTTTGTGCGTTCTGATAATAAAAACTTGATTTTGTACGTTTTAGAATTTTACCTGACATTTCAGTTTTGCTTATTTTGGCTATCATCAAAAGTTGGTAATATATCTATACTGCTCAAATTTGATATTTATGTTATGCTCGCTGGCCCGGAGAAATGTGTCTGGATATTTTGTTTTCTTCATAAAGCAAAATGATGCTCATCGTACGTTGATAAGATATGCCAAATCAAAGGATTCCTTATTAAAAATCGTGTGTGGTTCTCTATAATTGATGTATTTTGGCTGCCAAATCTATGTGGGGCGAGTGGAGACGCAAGCTTTGCCCCTGAGTTACCCCCTATAGTTCCAGTATACTTTATTATGGATCAGCAAAGTAGTAGAAATATATTTTTAGAGTTGTATTTAGGCCTACCGACCGAACTCTTTATTTTGAAAACAAATTATGCGCAATTGATGTATAATCTAACGTCTATTGTGAATGAAAAAAATCCAGCGAGCCAACTCCTTCACCAAGTTGTGGTACAGTGAGCAGTTCTTCACTATTAGAGTCTCAAGAAACTGTACAATTCACCGTTATGAATATACAGCACAAGTGTGTTACTTGGTGAGACATATAGTCCGGTCCTTACACAAATATCACCAATGTTCAACAAGTGTCAAGATTTTTGTTCGAAGTATTGTAATTGACTTAATTTGATTCAAATTATGATGTATTTATATTAAAGATTATGCAACTAATTACTGTTCATGAAAAGCGAGAGGGATGAAGAATGAACGATGGCGCATGTTAAAAAAACATGTTCAGGAAGTGCATGCATGAGTGAGTGATTGGAAGTAGTGATTCTGTATTTATGAGGATATTTAGATATTTATATACATGTAATCCCCTTTAAACAAATCGAATCAACATTAAAATTATACCAGTGACAATATGACAACACTCGATAAACCGCCAGAATAGACAGAGAAATGTCTGAGCGTGGCTGAAACAGCAAACAACATTTTTCCCCAGTTGGGACAACGTAAGATTATCCAAGCATTATGCCAGCGTTGAATCACCGTTCCTTGTGAACTTGTATCCTAGGAGTATTATATCAAATGTAGCTTAGCCCTTTAACATAATTATCATCTATTAAATGATGTTATTATCGTCATTTACAGAATTAAACGAGTGATATAGAGCCTGACTAATGACATAACCAAAAGAACACCCTGGGTTAGGATTACATCACGTTATTCAATTATTAGAGATGTAGCCTTGTAATATTATATGTTGTTTATTCCTACGTGGGATTTAAGAGGCTAAGAGACTGCCAGCCGTGGACCAGGCGACTCGCTCCGCTTACCGTAAGGCCCATCAGTGCTACGCTAAGAGACTGTCTACTTATATTCAGGTTCTGTAACCACCCGGTGTTGGCTGAACTATTTTTGTAAAAACCGTGGAGACCAAAGGGTTATTTCAATTTGAAATCATCTTAAATGTCTTAATTAGCTCTTTCTGCTTCATTTGAATACCTATGTCATGGGTCTACGGCCAGTATAAAATCTGTAATTCTTACAGCGCGGAGGAATCGACTTTAGACGTCATATCAGAATTGAAGCTAAACAAGACCCTCTCCTAAATTCCGCATGTGCACAAACAGGGATGTGTTCATATATAATAAAGGGTGAAATATTTTAGTTGACACGCAGTTAAAACACACCACTACATTATTTTCTTTGTCCGACCACTACATTCTAAGCCGGGAATGGAATGTTATTGTTGACCAAGTACAGCCCAATTATCCTGGTATGCCTATGGTACTATAATCAATCAGGTGTGACCGAGCTGTTGACCGAGGGATCCTAATTATCAGTTGATTATGGTCGCATGTGTTTTAAGTCGGTTAAAACCCTCGGATTTCTACATTCTTAGCTGTGAAAAAAGCCTCGGCCTTCGGCATCGACCTTTTCCACAGCTAAGAATGTAGAGCTCCTCGGGCTTTATCCTATACGTAGCCTGGGATGCACGTGGTTCTATCATATTGAGCCAAACTGTACGAATCTTAACCCTTGCAACGCCTAATTATTTTTGTTTAAACCATGGAGACTAAAGGGTTTTTTGATATAGGTTTACGGCCATTATGAATATTTCAATTCTTTCAGCGCGGGGACCGTCTCTATGCGTCAGAATCTGACGTCTATAGACGTCAGATTCTGACGTATAAAGACGGTCCCCGCGCTGAATGGTTTAAACAGGGATCTCACCAAACGGGCAATCCATATCCGATTTTTTTTGTGAAAAAAATCGGCCAAGTTTTTGCGACAAATTTGTCACTATAACTGTTCGCTGATTGAAGAAATTTGGTGTTGATGACAATAAGGGGGATCGCATCGGGCTGCCGACTAGCCTACTTGCAATGCGAATGCCAAATTTGTGAATTTCCCAAATCTTTTCCAAACATTCCCCAAGTTTCCCAAAACGTTCTCCTCTTTCGCCGAACGTTCTCTCAAAGCTTTGGGAAATGTTCAAAATTCCTGCGACTATTCGGGGACCCTGATATTTAACCCGAAATCCCCAAGCAGTTGATACGGACAGTTGGCGAATATTTGGCAATTAATTTGGGAATTTAAGGCGAACATTTTGCCACAGAGTGTGGTCTATATGGGGAACGTTTAGAGACTGTTTCGCCGAATGTTCGCTAAATATTCACGTTACAATCGCCACACGCGCCATTTGCTCAACAAACAGTTGCTAAACTGTCCCGAATTCGCCGATTGATCGCTGAAATTCTTGCTGATCACCCGGCAAACACAAAACATTTTTATAACATTTGTACAACGCTGGCCCAACGTCTTCGACGTTGGGCCAGCGTTGTACAAATGTTATAAAAATGTGTCGTGTTTGCCGGGCAGTCTTCAACTCTTCAAATTTTGCAGTCACACCAATAAGCGAACAGTTGATGACAAATTTGGTGGCAAACAAATGTACGGAGTCGGCGAATAATTGGAAAATTCTTCGATATTTGGCGTATGCATTGGTAGTTTGCTAATTTCCGAAAAAAACATAAATTTTGAAACAGAACAAAAAATCGCCCCAGCTATATCTTTATTTTGTTTGTTTTTTTCATCACCTTCATTAACGTTTTTAAAAATTGTTCCAAAGTTTTTTTATTTCGTCGCCCTCAATAAATTTTCCAGAATTTGGTGCAAAGTTTTTTTTGGTCGACCTCGTTAACTTTTCCTGAAATAGGTCCAATTTTTTTCCCTAATGTTTTGATTTACCGCCCACCCTCATTAGATTTTAGATTTTTCCCATCTAAAACTGAGAAGATACATAATGGTCTTGGAGACTGTTTGGGATCTGTTTGTTGAACAACTGGCGAATGTGGCGTTTCTATAAAACTTACGTCACAACAAAATACCTTTCTAATTAGTTTAATAAATGCCTATCTGTACATGTTAAAGTGTAATCACAATCATATCCTTAACTAAGCATGATCAATCACAAAAACAGTTAAAACACTAAAACACTAAAATACCTTTCTAATCAGTTTAATAAATGCCTGAAACACAAAGACCCCGTATACAGGTTGACCTACAGGTCAACCTATATACAACTAGGTCAGCTAGTCTAAGACGTAATGTCGACGAGTATTTTGTGTGACTACAAATTTTTACGTGAATAGGCCTATTTCTGCTATAGAAATGCAACTGTTTGGGGATTAAGATCATTTTAAGTGTATTATGGATTTTTTGGTCTGTATAGTTCACATAATAACATCAATAATATCACAATTTTAGAACTGTATTGCATCATTGAATGTATAAAAGGGCACATATTTAAAAATAGCATCTTTGCTAATATGTATACACCCTGTATAAATATATTTTATAAATAAATAAATAAATAAATACATAGGGCTCATTCTTCATGGTACACTCACTCTGAATAATTATATAGCTATTTCCGGTATAATACCAGCATAATACCTTCCACATAGCAGTGACATTAACTCTGGAATACGCGCTATACCATGACTGACCTTACGGAAGGTGTGTGATCATCATTGTTATTCAATTATTTGTAGAGCCAGCAAGATATCAGACTGCCACATTAGCACTCTTTGTAAAATTATGAACAACATAATATAAAGAGGGACATGCCGCAATGGTTAGAGCGTGGCGCTCTGCCGATGTCGCTGCCTGCCGTGCGGTCTCGAATCCCGCTTGGTGCAGGATTTGGGAGAGATATCATGTCTCTCACCTCTCAATCTTGGGACATTGTTAAGATGTTGTGTCCTTGGGCAAGGTACTTAACCCTCAAATGCTTCACTTGACTCAGGTGAAAATGAGTACCTGGTAGGACAGAGACGGCAATGTGTACGATAAGTTCATTGCGCCGAAACGGCTGCAGGACTTTATGCTCTCCGTGGAGTTGAAATGGCACAGGAATGAACAGGTCCAGTGCCCAGGAAGTAAAAATGTAAATTCGGATGACAGGTCTTCAGACTTTATATCAGACTATAAATCTGCACTTTTACCTTTTCATTTATAGGAAGGAAGATGTGAACAGCTTAGAGCTAAATGGTGTATTCAAAGAGTTCTTAAATTCCCACGTGTACAATTGTTCTATAGAGAAAACTAGAAGGGAAATTTGACGCATAGGCCTATGCGTCAATTTTATGCCTCCGCCATCACATGAGGCCTACTGTGAATTGTAAACAAATATATTAAAGTCGAAAAAAAATTTAGTCGCCAGTTGGCGGCCATTTTGATTATCGGTGGGAGGCTGAAAATCTAATCAGGTCATCTCCATACTCATGAGTAACTAAAAAATTGGAGAGATGCAATAATTATTTTCCAAGTTATCGCATTAACAAAACATTTTTTTGAATCTTTGACCTTTGACCTTGACCTTTGGTAAACAACTTTTGCCGGAGGGGTTGAATGTTTGTATAAATTCAATCTGTTGGACCATGTTGGCGTAGTACAAAAATACATGACCGGACGGACGGACGGACAGCCGGTCACCGGACGGACCGACAACCCGATAACATAATGCCTTCGCTCGCTTCACGGCGGCGGCATAAAAACGTAATCTTACCGTTGTTTAATAGTAATGATATGTATATATAATATAATAGTAAAACCGTGTTTTATACGTCAAAATCCGGTATATGCCTACTAGTTTACACCACTGTATATACATATTTTAATAAATATAGACATAATTAGATTCCTATTTATTATTTGGGGCATATTATATTACGATTTCACGTGGAGGCCTGTAGGCCTATTCCTTTATAAATATTATAAAAGGTAACTTTTATAGTGTTGGTGAGAACATTCTACAACATAAATTAAATGGTCAGGACCATTCCAAAAATAAAAGGGGCTATAATTGTGGAATTAATTGTAAATCAAATTGTAGAGACACGTATTCATGGTAATAGGGCGGGGTCCCTTGTCAGCTTCCAGCTGTTTACATCTTTATTGATCTAATTATTTATATTACTCAGATGTCGTAATAATTATACAATGAAAATCCACATAATTAAGCCTTTATCCGCTGATTTCGTTATTTAACATTTTTCGCCCACTTGAAGTTGTGCCTGGCTATCGCGACTCACAACTTCAAGTGAGTGAAAATTACTCATTTCGTCTAATTTGCGATCAAACATTAACAGAAAACGATTATAGTTGTTCTTGGCGATTAAAGGGTTAAATCACATAATAATTAACTTGTCTTATTTTAAAGTTGTTTTTAATTAAAAAATAATAATTCTGTTTTTTCTACCTCACGATTTTTATTTGCAACTTAATCAGGTCGCGGTTGGACGTCTTCCCCATTTGGGCTAAGATTATGACGCCATCCATGGAATACCTAATGCGGCATCGAACACGAAATGGACATCAATAGCTACATGGTGCATCAAGCATAGTAAAAAACCCAAAATGTCTAAATGTAGAACTTGGAAGGGATGGAGAGAGACTTTGGAAATTGTTCTTTCCTAAACCGGGAAGATAATTAATATCCTCCGGTCTGTGTTAATTCTATTTCTGCAGTGCCGGACACACAGGGGGGAAACCGTTCTTCAATTGTATCTGTGTTTATTTTACAAAACTGTATGTTTTGGAATCTGACTGTTACACTAATATGACGCATAGTCAGTAAGGGCGACGCATCAAATATTGCGATGAGAGAACAAAAATATAAGAAAACAAAAACAACATTGTACATTTTAATATGTCAGTATTATACATCGTTGATTTAAATTAATAATATCCTGAACAAATATTCCACGACATTACACAGTTTTGGAAACTTATGCATTAGAATGTGACTGTTCTAAAACAACACATTGCAATCTTGAATATAGGTCTACCTGTCTGAAATTATTGTTAACCTATTTCATTGTAGCGTATGGACCAATTATTGCATTCTGCCTGGCTAGTCGGCAGTGCTACACCATTGACTCAACCAAACAGCTCTCCCTGTATGTCAATTCGTTGTTATTTAAATACATGTAGAATACCATACTGCTCTCCAAAGCCAAACGTCAGTATGTGCTAACTTGTAAAGTAAGCAGATAATTTTGGCTTTGCACGGCAGCATTATTGGACCGACTTCGCCAGATCTTGTTCAATTGCTGTGTACATTTACTAAGGATACAAGACACTTTTGTTGATAGATTTCCTGAGATTAGACGTGAAAACAATTTATCACATTTTAACAAATTCATTATTAGAACCAGAGCGACCAACTCCACTTGTATGTACGTGATAAAAAAAGCTTAAAAAGTACCTGGCATAAAAAAGTTGTTGAAACGGGCTTCATATTATGTTCCGATAACATAGTAGAATACAGAGTATCATATCAACCATAAAAAAGTAAAATACTGAAAACAATTGTGTCTGACTGACCACTGTACTATAATTCACAACAACCATCAGTACAAAATTTTTCACCGATTTGCAAGCGCTGTTTCCTAATCTTCCGACAAGAACCCTGATAATTTCGGGAACTTTTACTGGTCTTGTCAGAAGCAAAACAATTTGGAATACAACACTATTCTGTGATTAAACTGAATGAAGTTATATAATGTGTTTATAGATGCACGTCATAGTGTCAATTTACTACATGTCATAAACTTAACTTTTAAGTGATACAAAATGTGTAAGCCACAGAAAATAACAATAATAGTTTCCAGATGACTGGAAAAGAGTGCTTGCAAAATTTCCTGAGAATCGGTTAAGCGAAATCAGCAAAAATCATTACTTATGTTAAATGAGAATTGTAGGCCTGCTATATACATGATGAAAACTGTATTCTGGACAAAGATAATAAAATGGCTGTCGACAATTTTTAAATAAATTCCTCCAAAAAGTTAATCAAAATATCAAAACAATTTCCCCAACATCTCCTTTAAATTTGGGGAGATTTCAAAATGATTTTTTGACAAGATGGATTCATTCAAAAGTTGATCAGATCACAAGAAATACCCAGAGAACCCTCACATCTACACAGAGCACTGTGTAGCCAGTTCCAACCAGACACAGGCGACACGTGCGTGACAAAAAGCCGACAGCTCTCCCAGCAAACACGAGGACTTGACCCAATGTTGTTTTAGTGTTGATCGAGCGCCGTTGGCGGTGGACCAATATTGAAACAACATTAGGTAAAATCCTCGTGTTTGCTGGGCTCCACACAGGTGTCCGTCTACACCCAGCCCTCCCCTCCATAATATATTCGCCAGCCAATCAGGGTACTTTTAGCAGGACAGCCGGCCAATCACAAGCTTACCACAATACTTGAAATTGAGAGTGTGTGTGTGGGGGGGGGGGGGGATATGACGGCAGCCATCTGCAAACTTTAACATGCGGCAGAGCAGTGCCTAACGGCGGGCAGTGTACCTCACATCAAATTTGAATGTGATCCAACCAACGGTTTATAAGATATCGCGCACATAAACTTTCTGGTCGCCCATCTTGAAAAATGGCCGTTTATGGCTCGGTGCCACCCCAAAAATATGCGAAGAATTTCCCAGACACATAGGTCACATCTGTGAAAAATAACTTTTCAGTGTGAGCTAATTTGCAGGAAAGCCCCCGGTAATGATTAGTAACTAGTTTACCCCTCAGGTATCCAGCAATCACGAACGTTGATCAAACGTTGGGCCAACATCTCGTGTTTCCTGGATAACTTACTACATTTTCCGGGCGGGAGCCCTAGGGTAGTGGTTAGCACCGCTGCCTTTCACGCCAGTGTTCGGGGTTCGGTTCCCGGTCTCGGCGGTTTGAAAGAAACAAAAATGTTTCTTCCCCATCCACGTGTGAAAGTCAGTATTGCCTCCGTGACCGAGAGGTAGCGTGCTCGGCCTCAGACCGCCAGGGCTCGAATTTCGAATCCTGTGTCTGGAGGACAGTGTCATCTCAATCATCTCACCATCCTCAGGAGGTTCTCCTGGCCCAGTTTAGCCTATATGTGCACAAAGTTGGCCTAAAGCCCGATTCATTTCATTACTACATTTTCCAGAGTTGTGTCTCTAAATCAAGTTTTGAATCAAGTTTTGAATACTTCGCAGGTATATCATATGAATTGACTATATGCAATATAAATATAATTTGTATAAATAATCTTATGATAAAATGTAATGTTTTTCTGTAAATATCATTAAGGCACACATAAATCAGCCAATCGATCAAATATATAATTATATATATAAATTAGGAATATATATCATTATTGGTACGTCGAACGGTGGGAACTGAGATGAGATGCTAATATGTATCACATATACTTTACATAAATTATGCATAAACATAAAAATAACAAGACATTGGGGGCATACATTATGCCTGAGGAATAAATGTTGTATGTGGTACTCAAATGAGTAGCACATAAAGCATTTTAGTTGCCACAGGGCGATAACGTCCTCTTTAAGTACAAGGGGACATTATGAAACAGTTTAAACTATTACCTCTCACACAGAACAAGTACAAAAATATATACGGTCTTGGTGACAGACCAAAATCACCGAGAGCTTGAAAACAAACACCATTGACAACACATAACCGATACAGCATAAAAGTAGTAATGTAAATCACCATGACTACATAGAGGCAAAATACCATGGTCGTATACTGCTCTGCAAAGCCAAAAGGCAGTATCTGCTTACTTGTAAAGTAAGCAGATACTGCCTTTTAGCTTTGCACGACATTATATAATTATAGCTAACCCTCTAAATCCGGGTATGTCTATGATACGAGCACGTTTACGCAAACTAATCTGATAGACAGATGTTAGAATTAATCTTTAAAAATATAATGTATTAATGCATTCTAATGAACGTGTCGTGCGGTATGTTAACTATACGCACTTGCTATTATTCGCCATCTATCTATAAAACTATTACATAGATCTATTTAATCTTAGTTGTGGAATGGTTGGAGCTGTGTCCAGTGAACTTCAAGTGCACGCATGATTTAACATAAATAATCATTAACTCTTACCGCTGGATGGCCAATGCGTACAAGTCTATCTGCATTTAAATGGTAGCAAAATGACGGCGGTAATTCACATATTTGTTGGGTGATTCGATCAGGGGCGGATCCAGGTTCACCTCCCTTTTTGGGCTCAAAAACTTGTTTTAGACATGTTAATTTGGGAAAACATGCCTGGGGGGGGGGACTCCCAGCCCCCCTCCGAATCCTTTGACCCCCCCCCCTTTCGGGACTCATGGATCTTAAGCAGAATTTAAGATATACCATTCTTCCATGAATGATTGAGTTTATCATATTTCTACTGCAATAATATGTTGAAATAAACATATTTTAAAGTCATTATTAGCACTGTTTGACATTGAAAAACGTTTTACCGACCTTACTGACAGACATATTTTTCAGATTTAGTTTGCTTGGTTGACCTGTGATCTCAACTAATTCATTTGAATAATTTGTTTTTATCTTTGTGTGATATCGTTTTTATACCTTCATTGTATACTTAATTACAGTTCATGCTTGTGGCGCCGCCTGTGGTGAGACGTAAACTCCTACGCACCACAGGTACGAGGCACTGAACCACCATAATTGTTTAAAGCTGGCCCACCATCTTCGGCGTCAGCCCAACATTTAATCAACATTGGTTCGGTGACTTGTTTCTGCTGAGTTGGGCCTTAGGTAGCATGAACTACGCTCGCCTGTAATTGAAATAGAGATGGGAGCCACCTAGTGACCGGGGATTCAACCAGCTGATCGACTCGCTGCCTTTGAAAAGTCGTCTACTTTTCAATGGTTGAATCACCAGCCACTAGGTGACTCCCATCTCTGTCTCATTGCGGGCGAGCACGGCCTGAACATTGGCCTGAGTGAGTCCAGAAACTGCTCTGCATTAGTCGGCCAATGGAAGAGGAGCTTTCAAACTGAGGCTGGCCAATCACAACCTACAATGAGAGAGACCAGTTTCTGGCCGTTTTCATGCCGGTGTTCAGGCCATAGAACATACATTAACCCTTATCCTGTTGATCAAGACTATTGTCGTTTTTAACCTGTTTTATTAGTCGACCAAATATTGAGAATGAAACTGGTGTTTAAAGGGACATGCCCAGGTCTAAGATAAAAAAAATCGGTGATTTTATTTTGGCTTATTAATATGACCATATGATGTAAACATGTCCATAGACTAGAACTGCAAAAGTTTTTTAATTTGTGTGCTTCGCACTTACCAGTTAGGCTAGATATAGAGATGAAATTCCCATATTTCGTATTTTTGACATCGTTGTCAATAATTATAAATCATGAATTTCGTCTCTATATCTAGCGTAACTGGTAAATGCGCAGCTCTTTGCAGTTCTAGTCTATGGACATGTTTACATCATATGGTCATATTAAGAAGCCAAAATAAAATCACCGATTTTTTATGACTTTAGACCTGGGCATGTACCTTTAAACAGCAAGATTTGTCAATGTTTGGTCTCAAATTAAACAAATATGAGTAATTTTCAACCACTTGAGGTTGTGGGTCGCGGTAGCGAAACACAACCTCAAGTGGTTGAAAATTTAAATAAATTAAATAGGGGTTAATAGTATGTTGTATGGTTCAGGCCACCTCGGGATGTACATTATTAGCTGTCACCAGGTGGGGCTGGGGGTGCGGATCCGTCGCTCCCGTCGGACGGCTCGTCTCCTTCTATCACGGACGGCATCGGGATCAGGTGCTCAAACCGCTTATTCAGATCGTCCTGCGACAGAAAAGTGGCCACCGTAGATCCAGAGCATTCGTGGGGGGCACTGGGATGCAGCACCTTGCTTCTGCGTGTGGCGGGATGAGCACAATGAGATCCCGCCAAGCCTCCAAAATACAAGAAAAACACATCAACAGCCCAGTATAAGCACAACAATTTAAATTCACATGGGGAGTTGTTTAAACCGGCACCCCACTATTTGCCATCAAAGCGTTTTTAAAGTCGCATTACAAACTTTTAAAATTATTTTATTGGCGAATCTCAGTTAACAAGGCCTTATCCTGCTAGTATAATTTGTTTTCACCCACTTAAAATTGTGTCTCGCTACCGCGATCCACAACTTCAAGTGGCTGAAAATTACATATATTTGTTTAATTTGAGCACAAATATTTTCAAATCTTGATGTTTAGACATACATTTTATTCCCAATAACAGTGATTTGGTCGACTAATAAAACAGATCAAAAAAACTTTAATAGTCGTTATTAGCAGGATAAGGGTTAAAACTTACAACGCTGATATATATTTTTGTATAAGCCATGGAGACCAAAGGGTTTTTTTTAATTTGAAGTCATCATAAATGTCTTAGTCAGCTCTACCCCATTCATTTGAATACCTATGTTATGGGCCTATGGCCATTAAAGAATATTTTTAATCTTACAGTGCGGGGATCGATTTTAAACGTCAAAATCTGACGTCCACAGACGTCAGATTCTGACGACTAAAATCAATCCCCGCACTGTAAGGGTTGACTTACCACCATGCCCCCCTTGGCAGTCAGCAGCATTACAGGCGTGTCGGGTTCGAGTCCTCGGTCGCCTGTCGCCTCCCGGTGGGTTTATACGGGCCGGATAGACATGCCTATTTCCACATTTGTAGCATGGACTAGTGGTCCCCATCTGTCCATGTCCACTAGAAGAAATATGAACCGTGAGTTATTTTGACTGATTCAGAACGACAGAAAAACAACCAAAATTCAACGTCCCTTGTTTGATGACCACTGGCCACACGACGTTGTTGCAACGTTGAATCAACGTCATTTGACGTTGATTCAACGTCGCAACAATGTCGTGTGCCCAGTTGGTGTTTTCTGCCAAAAAAAACAGTCATAGGCGTGTTAAATTAATTAAAACTGTAAACATGGTAAAATAAATTAATTTCTTGTGATTTGGTGGTGAAGCTCGTTGTGGTAGGCCTAATGTATATAGCAACAACACTTTATTTGCTTGCGTTGAGTAAATCTGAATGTTTGATATCAATACCAACTATGGAATAGAGTTGACAACTCTCCATTTATCGAGTTGTAAACTGAGTATATATATCGAGTTGGCAATTCAATATATCAAGTTGTCAACTCAATATATTGAGTTGTCAACTCGATATATCGAGTTCTGAACTGAATATATCGAGTTGTCAACTCAATAAAGCGAGTTGTAAACTCAATATATTGAGTCCTGAACTCAAAATGTTGAGGTGTAAGCTAATATATCGAGTTCTGAACTCAATATGTCGAGTTGTAAACTCAAAAACTCGATATATCGAGTTCTGAAGTCGATATATCGAGTTTTTAACTCATTATATCGAGTCCTCAACTCAAAATATCGAGTTGTAAACTCAATATATCGAGTTAATTTTTTTTATTTTAATTCTTGATGTCGTTTCTGGAGCGTTGTAGAAAAGACACATATAGCAAATGAGATATAAAGTTCATGTACCTGAATTCGTTACCACACGTACAGAGGTAGGTGGCCCATCCCCACTCCCTGTCACGGGGGACCGCCTCATAGCAAACACGACACAGCCTACATTTAGACACCTACAACAACAAAAACACATTACCCTTTGACCGCCGGTGCCGCATATACATTCGGGTTTTCATTTTTTATTAGCACGGTAAGTACCACATTTTAAATATGTTAAAGATAAAATGTGACATCAACCAGCAAGATTTGAAAAGAGTTGACCTCCATTTTGTCAAATCTGAATAATTTTCACTCACTTGAAGTTGTGGATCGCGTCAGCGAGACACAACTTCTAGTGGGTGAAAATTCAAATTGAATAATTTGACGGATAAAGGGTTAACCCTTACAGAGCTCAAATATTTTTGCATAAACCGTGGAAATCATATGAATACATATGTTACGACCATTAGAAATATTTTGCTCTTTCAGTTGTCGTAACTGGTGAACGTTTTTAGCATTATCCTAAATCAAGTCATGATTTGGATAATGTTTTGTATCACAAGAGACTAATCACGAATGGGAACACCGTCTAACTATAAAAACCCTTTGATGGCAAATCGGGGTGCCGGTATAAACAAATCCCCATGGGAATTTAAATTGTTGTGCTTGCTGGGCTGTCCGACTCATTTGAATACTTATGTTATCAGGTACGAGAATACGGACCCCGGGTCCGTACAAGTTACGATATATCATAGGCTTCTGATTGGTCGAGATGGCCATCTCGACCAATCAGAAGCCTACGATATATCGTAACTTGTACGAGAATACGGACCCAGACGACTAGTCCATAAATGTATGATTCGCCAAATATATATGCAATCTGACGCAATGCAATGCAATGCAATGCAATGCAATGCAATGCAATTCAATGCAATGTAATGCAATGCAATGCAATGTAATGCACGGCAACGTGATGCAATGCAATGTGTAATGCAGCTCAACGCAATGAAACGCAGTGAAATCAAATGCAAAGCAATATAATGCGCTGCAATATAACGCAATGTAATGCAACATACTGCAGTACAATGCAATGTGGGGTCTAACTGTAATGTTGTGTAATACAATGCAATGCAATGCAATGCAATGCAATGCAATGCAATGCAATGCAATGCAATGCAATGCAATGCAATGCAATGTAATGAAATGCAATGCAATGCCATACATATATCGTGATGTGAGTTCTTGGTTGATTCACCTGTTTACGATCAGGGCAGCGTTTCCACCACATGTTGTCACAAGGCTGGCAACCAAATTGTCTTGCTGACGTATCCACTACACCTGTCCTGGCAAGGAGAAATATACGCGGATCTGTCCTCTTTAATCTACGGATCTTCCCTTTAACTTGCTCCTGTTGCATAAAAACATATTAAGAGCAGAGGGATGAGTTGGTGGCGTCGTCATCATACAATGTATTTCTATTTGACGAGTAGTAGCAGCAGCTGCAGCAAAATAAATACAACACTAGAAACAACAACAATAACAACAACAACAACAACAACAACAGCAGCAACAACAACAATAGCAACATCAACAAACACGCCAACAACAACAACATCAGCAGGAGCAGCAGCAGAAGCAGCAACAAAAGGAACAAAAAAGCAGCAAAATAAAGAGCATTTAGAAAACATAACAAAAAAAAAGGATTAATAATAAATTATATATTGTAAACTAAAGTCCGAAAAATGCGCAGATATGATACAAAAAATATAAGGATCACTAAGAAAATAAGCATTATCAAAAGGTCTGATAGATCAGCTTTGTGGGTGCAAAGCCTTGTCGTATAGATTATACATATGATTTCCATGTAGATATAATAGAAATGATAAGAATTACCCATTGTGACTGCTCTTGTGCGATCGCCCCAGCTACTTCCTGTGGTTCAGCTGTAAAAACAAACACGGATATTAATAGTACATTTCAAATGAAACATATACACTTAAAGTTGTGTCTCGCTACCGCGAGCCACAAGTGGGTGAGACTTACTCATATTTGTTTAGTTCGAGATCAAGCATGTGCACATCTTGATGTTAAAACACATATTTCGTTCTTAATATCAGTGATTTAATCGGGCGATAAAACGGATCAAGAAAGACTACAGTCGTGATTGGGGGTTTGAGGGTTAATTTAATTAATTTCACAAGTCTCCCAAGGTCCAGCTACGGTCCCCATTGCAGCACACAGCTCAAGATACATCAGGGTTCCCACGGAGATCTGGAAAAGAAATTCCATGACTTTCCCGTGACCATTTTTTGAGAATTCCATGACTTCGTAAACTAATATAGAAATGACCATTTAAAACTGTACAGCCTCCACCACCACAGCGGCCTGATCTAAAGCAGAACCGGGTGTCGCGGGGTTTATTACTTTTGTGTGTCAAAAGTGTAAGTAATAAACACATTTGTAATCAACACATTTTTCTCAATTTAACTTTTAAGAAATGCGAAGATATTTATAAAAATCTAAAATTCCATGACTTTTCCATGACTTTTTGCCTAATTTTCATTTTCCATGACTTTTCCAGGCCTGGATTTTATTTTTTCATTTTCCATGGTTTTCCATGATTTTCGATGACCGTGGGAACCCTGTACATCCCAATGAAAAAACACCCATCGTCAAATAAACCTTCAAGGTGTCATATCTGGGTCTTTGTAAAGTGGCATATTAGACTATTTAACCATTTCAGCGCGGGGACGTCAATTGACGTCAGATTCAGACGTTCAAGTCGATCCCCGCACTGAAAGTGTAAAATATATATAACGGCCGTAGACCGATATGATAGGTATTCAAATGAAGCGAGAAGAGCTAACTAAGACATTTATGATGATTTCAAATTGAAAAAACCCTGTGGTCTTTGGTTTATTTGAACATATTTCAGCGCTTTAAGGGTTAGGACAAAGGCTGTGCAGATTGTCTCACATGCCATGACGAATCCTGCCGCCTCCTGGAGACTTCCATTCCTCATGTGTATCAGCAGTGTGGCTTCTTCCTCTGTAAAACGGCCCCCGAAAAGCTCCCTCAACTTACAGATCTGAAAAACAGAAAATCTTATCAATCTGTGCTACAATACGTTGAAGAAGAACAAAAAATGTTTGCATCAACCATTACACCGCTAAGCGACACTTGTAGTCGTTTTCATTCCGTTTTATTACAACAATAACATGATTTAACGCCATAGGCATTTTTATCGGCCCAACACAAATGCCAGCAGCCCAAGGCGGAGCCCCGAGGCTGCTGGCATCTGTGGAGGGCCAATAAAAATGTCTATTGCACGAAAAAAAATCATGCTATCTCTATTATTATCACTTATCCATCGAATCTTGAAAACATATTTATTATTTGTCTACAGTTAGGCTACAACATTGGCCTACATGTCTACGCAGAAAACTAACCACCTTATTAAACATCACAGCTCACTTTTCTTAAGCCAGGTGTTAGCCAGCATAGTAGCCCAGTAAACCGGCGACCCCCCGCCCCTCCCTGGGTAGGTCCATCAGCACAGCATGGAACCATGGCAGCTTGTGTCTACGAGGCTAACACCCAGCTAGGCAGGCAGTCTATCAGCCCTAGCGTAGGGCTGATAGCCAAATTTTACGCCCGTATAAACAGCAATAGCGCCCTCTCAAGTGATAATAATAGCAGTTTAACATGTTTAAATCGCAGTTGTTGAGAACGAAATGAGTGTTTAAACATCAAGATTTGCAAATGCTTGGTCTCAAATTAAACAAATATGTTGTGTGTCACGGTAGCGAGACACAACTTCAAGAGGATGAAAATTAAAATTTAAAAAATAGCGCTTTAACATGCTCAAGGGTTAAATTTTTTGACTACTTATCAAGACCATAATAATGAGGGGAAATGTATAAATTCGAGGCTTTGTATTATGCATTTCTGCTAATCATTGCTAATACACTCGTAAGCAAGTTTTGCAGGACAATATTGCAACTTGTTATACTGAACAATCCTCGCTATTATTCCGGAATACAAATTATGGCAGCTGTGGTACAATGATCGCCGCTGTTAAATAGCTATATAATACCTATTCAGCGTCAAACATGTCAAACCGAAATGCTGATATAGCATTATGATGCCTACATGCCACGACATACTAAACTAGTCATTTCCGCTTGAATCAGGGTACCCTGTGGTCTGTAAAGAACCTAAATAATTTAGGCTTGTATCTAAGTTTTTTTTCAAAAGTTCATAATGTCCCGTCCATTCGTATCAGAGGTGTACGTAGTAGGGTGGTTTAATCTGATACGAACATTGTATTGTGTAGTGTGTATTGTGCATGATGATATATTTTGGGATGACTCCTACAAAACACTTGTTTTTCAATTCGCTTTGGGAAAAATGTCTTTGAAAATGCTGAAAAGTAAAGAACATAAATACAATTATTGAGTGTTTCTTTGTAAACAGGTAAACACAGCTTGTGATTTCTACACACCATTTTGTTGATTGATTTAACATTCACTCCATCCGTATGGTCAACTACTACACACCATGCATACGCGTCTTAGTGTTTTATTCCTTTCTTCAAATTAGCACGGTTCAGCAGTTATCAATAAGTCGGTATTGATTAAGAAATTTTTTCGTGCATACCTTTTGGAAGTCGTTATCCCCGGCCGCTGCCATCTCGGCGACTCAAAGGGTCTGCGGTTCCCAGAAATAAATATGTCGTTACATGTGAACACTTACAAAAAGTAATATCACGGGATGCCTGCAATAAAATAGAAGGCTAGATTGAAACACAAATTATATTAAAACATATAGTTAGGCCTAAACATCAAAATTAGCAAGTGTTTCGTCTCAAATTAAACAAATAAGCACAATTTTCGCCCACTTGAAGTTGTGGCTCGCGTTAGCGAGGCACAACTTCAGGTGGGTGGAAATTTAAATAATGCAACTTAGCGGAATAAGGTGAAATAAAAAAAACTTATGAGTTTGGAAAATAAAACAAAATGGATGGTCAGGACGTCTTTACTGTGATGGATTCCACTATGCCATTTTTTCATTCAATTAATGTCGTTCAACATATTATGTCATACATAGTGCACATATTATTAGATTATAGCCTCTCTGACGGTCGAGGATTATCCAATATGAAACCTACGCTGACCATGCTTACCAGGCATGCTTATTACTCTGTCGATTCTCAAGCGATTTCATGAAATTTTGCTGAGAAATCAGCAAAAAGTTAGGTTATACATTTCGAACAATCCACCATCAGATAAACTATATACATAAGATATTGATAAATATAGATAAAATATCACTACAATATAAGTACGATCAGTGATGCAATGGCAGCCAGATATGGCTTAGACGATACCCAATGTTTGTTGTCCGCGGTTTGTAACATTACAAACATGTTGACTTAAAGCCTCGTATTTATAGTTAGAAGGATCTCATCCTCCATTATGACGTAACACGTTGTGAAGGGGAGTGCTTTCTAACTACGTATTTACTGTGTAGTTGGGGAGACCGGGGCTAGTTGTAACAAAGGGTATGTTGAAGCATGGCTCATTACGTCGTGCCAACAGTAGTTCTGTCTTGTGGGTTGCCACCTAGTGAATGGTTTTGCGCCGAGCATTTCCGCCATTTTGTCAGAAGATTTTGATCTGCAATATTGGAAACATCAACAATGTTTGTTCATTGCTTGTGAGGCTTGGGAAATTTTCAAATGTAGTGATTATATCAACTTCTGAGTAGTAATTTAATGGTGAATTCGAGTGTGTTATCTATGCATATAGACCCAGGGGTTGGTCGAAACACCATAGGTGGGGTTGGTTGGAACACTCTGACCAATACGTTTCAACTACGTTCCAACTAACCCCGTTGTGTTCCAACCATACCAAAGTGGACACTGCGTAGCCGTGACCACTGTAGTTTACCCTAGCATTGCTTCAACATTGCCAATCAAGTTCTACAGACTGACATTACCCGTCTGCTTTAGGTGTTCTAACTAGCCCCAATTCCTCTTTCAACAAACCCATTGCACAGGGAAAACTCAAGTCTCCAGCCGTCTGGGCATGTCTGGGGGTATATCCCCTAGACATGCCCAGAACCCCTTATCGGGCGAGCGAAGGAAAACGCTCTCAATAACCCACCATGCCCTATCACCCCCACCCCCACATCACCATCTGTACACCAGCCATCTCATCAATTGGCTACAACGTTTTTATCGTATTACAATGTCACATAAAAGACCTTTTGTGCCGAAAAGTGACGTAAAGCAAAGATTTACTACTACTACTACTACTTTCAACAAACCCCACCTACGGTGTGAGGTTTGTTGAAACAGTGAGGGTATGGTCATTGATTGTTTAATATTTCTGCAGCAGGCCTACTTATCGATTTTTCATGTGATGCCGTGTGAATATTTGTCTTTTATCCCATGCCATTGTGGACTCTTTAAATAAAATATACTGATTGGCAAGTTGTGTTTTGTGAAAAATGTTTCGACGAGCCCCGGTCTCCTCTAAATGCTCGAACCATTTGTTATCATTTGATACATTAATCTTCTGAATAATGTATACCGTTATAAACATGACAAAAGGCCTAGTATACCATGCATGTATACTGCAATACAAATGCAAGCAGCAATAATTGCTTACTTCCCATGCACAGTGATGCAAGTCAATCAAACATTCACCATGTTTACCACCATTTGCCTCTGCAACAGTAACTGCTTATTTTCCAAGGAAGGAGTTGCTTCCTTTTGCCTATGCATTGCTGTGTGTGACTATACCCAAACACGACAAATCGACCCAATGTTGGACCAATGTTGGTCAGCCGTCTACGACGTCGACCCACCATTGGGTTGAGGCGTCGTGTTTGCTGGGGAGGGGTGTAAGTGTACAGTGTGCACTATGGACCTTGTGTTAAAACAGGTATGTAGTGTCGATGCTGCTATCTTTACAGTAGATATAAGGGTGATGTCATCAGCAAGATATTAACCGTCAGAATCTGACGTCTACAGACGTCTGATTCTGACGTATGAAGACGATCCGCGCGCCGTAGAGGTTAAATGGTACAGCAAATTATCCGGTGGCGTAATAACAAAAAACGAGTATTTTACACACTACAAAATACGACACACCAGCATCGTCATTATTATGCTAAATATTGATAAATGTAAAACTGATTAACCCTTGTGTTGCTAAGGTTTCCAGCAAATTTGAAAACAAATATAAAAATGCCACTGAAAATTGCTGAAGCAATTATTGCCAGTGTTGGATCAATGGTGGTGTGATGTTGGGCCAGCGTCGTAGACGGTGGGCCAACATTACACCAACATTGAATCAATCACATGCACAGTCGATCAAAGTATTCATGTTTTCATAGCTTTAGCAATTCCAGCTTCAAATGAATGAACCATATGACCAAGTAATCCAACACGAGACTGGTTAATCATGTTAATATATGTAGCAGGAAGTAAATAGCAAAGAGCCGGGCATGGTCTGTAAAGGCCATATATCATTTGATTGTCAATGTGTATAACTTTTTGCAATAAAATGTTCCTCAAAATTTAAGGAACATATTTAATATCCTCCATGTCGCAGTAGCCTAAAACCGATATTATGGTGGCCACATGCGCCAATAACCTAATCTAATAACCATAATGACACCGCGCTGATCTCATATTAACATGATTAAGAACACGTTTCAGCAGATCATTTTCAGTGAATAGATAAATAGATACCACCCATCAATTTATGTGTGCCGATTTAAATAGGCCTACGGGATTACAAGGGTGATTTGCTACAGTAGCCTACATACACCCCACTAAAATACAGATAATTAACTTCTACACGAAGATCTGAAGTGGTGTATAATGTATTGTCCCGGTCCAGAGAATCTAGGGCTTAAACATGCGTAAGCGAAGACACAACACCACACAACTTTATCCAAATAATCATGATGATGACTAAATTGAGAAATCTTACCTTGATATATTTGACAGCTGTTGTGACCTGGGTTTTAATAAATCCACATTGGCAATAATGAAGTCCGGCGGTGTGGATCAAACATTAGTACCGGTCTGTGGTGTTCACCGCAGCATATCTCCAGAAGGCATACACAATGTACACACTCTGATACTGTCAACTTTATCTATGACTTATTAAGTAACGTGACAACATGTACATAAGCTACGCACGTCTGTGGATCTTTGTGAAGGCAAACAGCAGTAACTGCTTACCTTTAAAGTAAGCAGCTACTGCTGTTTGTCTTCGCACGTCCATGACTCCGTGTAAAGGCAAACAACAATAACTGCTTATTTGAAAAGAAAGCAGTCACTACTATTTGCCTTTGCACGTCTGTGCTAACGTAAGAGAAAGATTGAGCTGGGATCGATTCTCATTTGCAAGCGCTGGGAATACCCCTAGTTTCAGTGCGTCACTAGCGTGTACCAGTGGTGGTGCGGGACATCAGCGACGCAAGGCGTTTAACTAAATGTTGGAACAATGTCGGGCCAGCGTCGCAGACGGTTGATGGACCAACTGTTACAACCAATAATGTAATAAACTCCCGATAATGTAATACTTCCCGATAATGTAATAAAAATTAACCGATAATGTAATACTTCCCGATAATGTAATAAATTTAACCGATAATGTAATAAACAACCTCCCCGATAATGTAATAAACTTTTAGCTGATAATGTAATAAACAAACTTCCCGATAATGTAATAAAACTAACCAATAATGTAATAAAGTGTCAAAGTCAAGCGAATCATTTAATTTTAGTTATTTCAAGACGTTGTAGACAGTGTTATTTTCAGATTAATACCTGTATGAATGAATGGAGTTGTATACGACCGGTGTGCAAATATAGGCTAAACTGGGCCAACCTCCAGAGGATGATGAGATGAATGCAATGACACTGCCCACCAGATACAGAATTCGGCCCCTGGGGGCCTGAGGTCGAGTACGCTACTTCTCCGTCACGAAAGTCCCCCACAATACTGAATCTTTATGAGTGAGCGAGGAAGAAACTTTTCTTTCTTGTAAACCTTATTAGTGACAGAGCAAGGAACGAAGCTTCGATCTCAGATTTTTCAGGCAGGCAGCTTTAACCACTACACCAGGACCCCGCCCTTGATACGTGTAGGTCAATACAAAGCATATTCCTATTCTATTCTTCCTACCAGGCTAAAAAAGTCCAGAGCCTGTAATAATCAACCTCTTGAGTCATTCTATTTTGCTCAAATCTATTTCATGTAGCCAGTGGAATTCGGACACCTATTTTCAAAATGGCCGCTTTACAAATTAAAGGAATACCTTGAAATATGTCAATTATAATATTTTGATAAACTCCCGATAATGTAATACTTCCCGATAATGTAATAAAAATCAACCAATAATGTAATACTTCCCGATAACGTAATAAATTTACCCAATAATGTAATAAACTTTTTTTTAAAAGTCATTTTATCTTGCTACAATACTTTTAATATGCCCATTGGGATTCGGATACCTGCTTTCAAAATGGCCGCCATACAAACTAGAGGAATATCTTGAAATATATCAATTATAACATTTTGCTCCAATAATGTAATAAACTCCCGATAATGTAATACTTCCCGATAATGTAATAAAATCAAAAAATAATGTAATACTTCCCGATAATGTAATAAATTTAACCAATAATGTAATAAACCTTTTTTATAAGTCATTCTATCTTGCTTAAATCCTTTTAATATGCCCATTGGGATTTGGATAACTATTTTCAAAATGGCCGCCATAAAAACTAGAGGAATATCTTGAAATATATCAATTATAACCTTTTGCTCCAAAAATGTAATAAACTCCCGATAATGTAATACTTCCCGATAATGTAATAAAAATCAACCAATAATGTAATACTTCCCGATAATGTAATAAATTTACCAATAATGTAATAAACTTTTTTTTTTAAAGTTATTTTATCTTGCTATAATACTTTTAATATGCCCATTTTGATCCGGATACCTGCTTTCAAAATGGCCGCCATACAAACTAGAGGAATATCTTGAAATATATCAATTATAACATTTTGCTCCAATAATGTAATAAACTCCCGATAATGTAATACTTCCCGATAATGTAATAAAATCAACCAATAATGTAATACTTCCCGATAATGTAATAAATTTAACCAATAATGTAATAAACCTTTTTTATAAGTCATTCTATCTTGCTAAAATCCTTTTAATATGCCCATTGGGATTCGGATAACTATTTTCAAAATGGCCGCCATAAAAACTAGAGGAATATCTTGAAATATATCAATTATAACTTTTTGCTCCAATAATGTAATAAACTCCCGATATATGTAATACTTCCCGATAATGTAATAAAAACCAACCAATAAGGTAATACTTCCCGATAATGTAATAAATTTACCAATAATGTAATAAACTTTTTTTTTAAAGTCATTTTATCTTGCTATAATACTTTTAATATGCCCATTGGGATTCGGATACCTGCTTTCAAAATGGCCGCCATACAAACTAGAGGAATATCTTGAAATATATCAATTATAACATTTTGCTCCAATAATGTAATAAACTCCCGATAATGTAATACTTCCCGATAATGTAACAAAATTAACCAATAATGTAATACTTCCCGATAATGTAATAAATTTAACCAATAATGTAATAAACCTTTTTTATAAGTCATTCTATCTTGCTAAAATCCTTTTAATATGCCCATTGGGATTCGGATAACTATTTTCAAAATGGCCGCCATAAAAACTAGAGGAATATCTTGAAATATATCAATTATAACTTTTTGCTCCAATAATGTAATAAACTCCCGATATATGTAATACTTCCCGATAATGTAATAAAAACCAACCAATAAGGTGATACTTCCCGATAATGTAATAAATTTAACCGATAATGTAATAAACTTTTTTTTTAAAAGTCATTCTATCTTGCTAAAATCCTTTTAATATGCCCATTGGGATTTGGATAACTATTTTCAAAATGGCCGCCATAAAAACTAGAGGAATATCTTGAAATATATCAATTATAACATTTTGCTCCAATAGTGTAATAAACTCCCGATATTGTAATACTTCCCGATAATGTAATAAAAATCAACCAATAATGTAATACTTCCCGATAATGTAATAAATTTACCAATAATGTAATAAACTTTTTTTTTTAAGTCATTTTATCTTGCTATAATACTTTTAATATGCCCATTGGGATTCGGATACCTGCTTTCAAAATGGCCGCCATACAAACTAGAGGAATATCTTGAAATATATCAATTATAACATTTTGCTCCAATAATGTAATAAACTCCCGATAATGTAATACTTCCCGATAATGTAATAAAATCAACCAATTATGTAATACTTCCCGATAATGTAATAAATTTAACCAATAATGTAATAAACCTTTTTTATAAGTCATTCTATCTTGCTAAAATCCGTTTAATATGCCCATTGGGATTCGGATAACTATTTTCAAAATGGCCGCCATAAAAACTAGAGGAATATCTTGAAATATATCAATTATAACTTTTTGCTCCAATAATGTAATAAACTCCCGATATATGTAATACTTCCCGATAATGTAATAAAAACCAACCAATAAGGTAATACTTCCCGATAATGTAATAAATTTAACCGATAATGTAATAAACTTTTTTTTTTAAGTCATTCTATCTTGCTATTATACTTTTAATATGCCCATTGGGATTTGGATAACTATTTTCAAAATGGCCGCCATAAAAACTAGAGGAATATCTTGAAATATATCAATTATAACATTTTGCTCCAATAATGTAATAAACTCCCGATAATGTAATACTTCCCGATAATGTAATAAAAATCAACCAATAATGTAATACTTCCCGATAATGTAATAAATTTACCAATAATGTAATAAACTTTTTTTTTTAAGTCATTTTATCTTGCTATAATACTTTTAATATGCCCATTGGGATTCGGATACCTGCTTTCAAAATGGCCGCCATACAAACTAGAGGAATATCTTGAAATATATCAATTATAACATTTTGCTCCAATAATGTAATAAACTCCCGATAATGTAATACTTCCCGATAATGTAATAAAAATCAACCAATAATGTAATACTACCCGCTAATGTAATAAATTTACCGATAATGTAATAAACTTTTTTTTTAAAGTCATTCTATCTTGCTATAATACTTTTAATATGCCCATTGGGATTTGGATAACTGTTTTCAAAATGGCCGCCATACAAACTAGAGGAACATCTTGAAATATATCAATTATAACATTTTGCTCCGATAATGTAATAAACTCCCGATAATGTAATACTTCCCGATAATGTAATAAAATCAACCAATAATGTAATACTTCCCGATAATGTAATAAATTTAACCAATAATGTAATAAACCTTTTTTATAAGTCATTCTATCTTGCTAAAATCCTTTTAATATGCCCATAGGGATTCGGATAACTATTTTCAAAATGGCCGCCATAAAAACTAGAGGAATATCTTGAAATATATCAATTATAACATTTTGCTCCAATAATGTAATAAACTCCCGATAATGTAATACTTCCCCATAATGTAATAAAAATCAACCAATAATGTAATACTTCCCGATAATGTAATAAATTTAACAAATTATGTAATAAACTTTTTTTATAAGTCATTCTATCTTGCTAAAATCCTTTTAATATGCCCATTAGGATTCGGATACCTATTTTCAAAATGGCCGCCATAAAAATTAAAGGAATACCTCGAAATATGTCAAATATAATATTTTGTTCCAATAATGTAATAAACTCCCGATAATGTAATACTTCCCGATAATGTAATAAAAATCAACCAATAATGTAATACTTCCCGATAATGTAATAAATTTAACCAATAATGTAATAAACTTTTTTTTTTTTTAAGTCATTCTATCTTGCTAAAATCCATTTAATATGCCCAGTGGGATTCGGATACCAGTTTTCAAAATGGTCGCCACAAAAACTAGAGGAATATCTTGAAATATATCAATTATAACATTTTGCTCCAATAATGTAATAAACTCCCGATAATGTAATACTTCCCGATAATGTAATAAAAATCAACCAATAATGTAATACTTCCCGATAATGTAATAAATTTACCAATAATGTAATAAACTTTTTTTTTTAAGTCATTTTATCTTGCTATAATACTTTTAATATGCCCATTGGGATTCGGATACCTGCTTTCAAAATGGCCGCCATACAAACTAGAGGAATATCTTGAAATATATCAATTATAACATTTTGCTCCAATAATGTAATAAACTCCCGATAATGTAATACTTCCCGATAATGTAATAAAAATCAACCAATAATGTAATACTACCCGCTAATGTAATAAATTTACCGATAATGTAATAAACTTTTTTTTTTAAGTCATTCTATCTTGCTATAATACTTTTAATATGCCCATTGGGATTTGGATAACTGTTTTCAAAATGGCCGCCATACAAACTAGAGGAACATCTTGAAATATATCAATTATAACATTTTGCTCCGATAATGTAATAAACTCCCGATAATGTAATACTTCCCGATAATGTAATAAAATCAACCAATAATGTAATACTTCCCGATAATGTAATAAATTTAACCAATAATGTAATAAACCTTTTTTATAAGTCATTCTATCTTGCTAAAATCCTTTTAATATGCCCATAGGGATTCGGATAACTATTTTCAAAATGGCCGCCATAAAAACTAGAGGAATATCTTGAAATATATCAATTATAACATTTTGCTCCAATAATGTAATAAACTCCCGATAATGTAATACTTCCCCATAATGTAATAAAAATCAACCAATAATGTAATACTTCCCGATAATGTAATAAATTTAACAAATTATGTAATAAACTTTTTTTATAAGTCATTCTATCTTGCTAAAATCCTTTTAATATGCCCATTAGGATTCGGATACCTATTTTCAAAATGGCCGCCATAAAAATTAAAGGAATACCTCGAAATATGTCAAATATAATATTTTGTTCCAATAATGTAATAAACTCCCGATAATGTAATACTTCCCGATAATGTAATAAAAATCAACCAATAATGTAATACTTCCCGATAATGTAATAAATTTAACCAATAATGTAATAAACTTTTTTTTTTTTAAGTCATTCTATCTTGCTAAAATCCATTTAATATGCCCAGTGGGATTCGGATACCAGTTTTCAAAATGGTCGCCACAAAAACTAGAGGAATATCTTGAAATATATCAATTATAACATTTTGCTCCAATAATGTAATAAACTCCCGATAATGTAATACTTCCCGATAATGTAATAAAATCAACCAAGAATATAATACTCAATAATGTAATAGATTCAACCAATAATGTAATAATCTTTTTTTTTTAAGTCATTCTATCTTGCTACAATCCACTTAATATACCCAGTTGGATTCGGATACCTATTTTCAAAATGGTCGTCATTATGCCACTAATTTGAACCTTATTGTCTCATTCCTGCCATAAATCCTGCATGTATGTCTTCAGCATCAATAATGTATTTTTTTAATTTGTTACAATTGTAGAATAACTCAGAAATCCACCATTTTCAAAAATGGCCGCCATTTGACAAAGGTCAAACATTAAATTTATATTACTTTTGGACAGAATTGAAGCAGATTCATGGTGTTGGTGTCTATCATAGACCGACATAGTTGTAGCATGGAGATAGTAAAACCTTTACTATCTTCATGGTTGTAGGCTATAGCCAGAAAACACTTTAGGCATCGCATTGTAGACAAAATTCCCAATATTGATAAAGGGCGTTTTGCTTCATGGGGGTGGGTGTTTTGCCCCAGATAAGTGGCAAAACGCCCATTTTATTTTTTTTGTTTGACTTGTTATTTTCAACAATGGAAGAAGCTTTTCTCTAAACTTTTAGGTATATAATGTTTTCAGCGCAATTCTGTTGCCAGGTTATATTATGTGGAATGTCAAGTGTAAAATCTTTATCAGCTTATTTCTTATGAGGGGGGGGGGGGGGCGTTTAGCCCCACTCTCCCCTATTTATTGAGGTGAATTCTCTGCTGCGACTGCTTAGCAAGTGCGCTGGAAGTGCTAAAGACGGTGATAATCTGAGAGACGCGCGGCTGGCAATAATGATGTAAGATGGGTGTTGACCTCCAGGAGACCCGATCCCGCACACACCCCATCTGTATACTAAGACAGTCGGACAGGCCATATCCAGGCCCAGCCTCCACCACCCCCGAGGGCAAACACAGGTCACACACAACCCAACAGAGCCTAACTGACATTACAACTTCAATAAAGGATACACCTTTATTTCTATAAATAATGAAGACTCAATCAGGCGTAAATCGTAAAAAATCGGTGATTTTATTTTGGCTTCTGAATATGCCCATATGATGTAAACATGTCCATAGACTAGAACGGCAAAAGTTTTTTTAATTTTTGTGATGCGCATTTACCAGTCAGTACGGGAATAAGAAATACGGGAATTAATCTCTATATCTAGCCAAACTGTTAAATCATAAGGGGGGGGGGGTAGAGTTTTAATTAAGGTGAAGCATATTTTATAACATTATATATTTTCTGAGAATAACGGTAGGCCCCTACCGAATTTTCTGCATGCAAAATACTGACATTACCTACATGTACAACTAGGCCTATTAAACTACATAGGTGTGATTAAAGCGAAACATTCTCGAAGAACCTTCCCCATATATTTCAAGATATTCCATTAGTTTTATGGCGGTCATTTTGAAAATAGGTATCCGAACCCCACTGGGCAAATAAAATGGATTTTTAGCAAGATCAAATGACTTGAAAAAAAATGTTTATTACATTAATGGTTAAATTTATTACATTATCGAGACTTATTACAATATTGGTAATTTTATTCCTTTATCGAGGCGTATTACACTGTCGGGAGTTTATTACATTATTGGAGCGAAATATTATAATTATTATATTTCGAGATATTCCTCTAGTCTTTATGGCGGCCATTTTGAAGATAGGTTGTGTACATGTGGTATACATGTACATTAATTATTGCTATTTTGCAGAATACAACTTGAATAATTATGCATTCAACAAATATTTTTTGGTATCTTGTGTGACTGAAATGTGTCTGCATTTGAATTTCACATTGTTTCCATTGGTTACTATTTTTAAATCGATACTACTTTACAGCACATCTATTTCCATCAAGACCGTGTTAAAATAGGCCTACATTAATTTGAAAAATCATCATGTTAAACGTATGGAAACTGTGTTTCAGTTGGAATATTTTTCATAGAAAGATCCAAGCCAAATACTAGTATGTACAACGTGGCGTTAACATTTGTATAACTTGTTGAGTCTCAAATGGTCTGCAATGTCACTGCTGGTATTTTTTATACCTCATAAACTACATGAGTATTATATTTAAGATTGTCCGTCCAGTATCTAATAATTTTCCACAATGATATATAATTATATTTTTTAGGTATATGCATATATATTGATCAATAGAAATATTGCCACATTTTACCGTTTTTGTTTTTGTTATTATTGTGCTTTACGTTTCTTACAAAGCTTTTGTTTTCTGCACTATTTTGTAAATGGTCAGTTCTCAGTGAAAGGCTCGTTAATTTTATCGTATATCACTATGCTTCTTCAATGTTGATCCTTACTTCAAAAAGCATTATTTTTTTTATATATATTTTACATCTCATATGATATTATCATCACTGCGTACTCTGGTGCCTAATGTGCAGGATCGATATTTAAAGTTTGTATGGTGATCTTACAATAAGGTTGTTTGTAACTGAATATACGTTATTAGTTGTGATTTTAATGTATTTAGTAAAATGAGTGCCTAAATAAATATATGTGGTGTGCAGATGAAACATACTAAATTTGTGTTTTACTAGAAGGTTGTGTACATGAAGTATACATGTGCATTATTAATTGTTATTTTATTTTATTTTGCAAAATACCGCTTGAATAATTATTCATTCAACCAATAATTTTTGGTAACTTGCGTGATTGAAATGTGTAACTTATGCATTTGAATGTCATTTAGTTTACATTGGCTACTATTTTTAAATCGATACCACTTTACAGCACATCTATCGCCACTTAGAATAGGCCTACAATAATTAGAAAAATCATCATGTAACGTAGGCCTAGGGAAACTGTGTTTGCACAAAAAAGCCATGTTACAGTTTATTATTGGATAGCCCTATATACTATTTTCGTCAGCTAATTCAAGCATAGTTTTAACAAAGATGTGTTCACGGGTCATTTTATGTATTATGTTATAGTTTACATTAATAAAAAGCATTTTAACTTTCGTTGTTATTGTTTGTATATTCATATATTGTTCAGTTTATTTGTTGACCACCACCCAAATTGAGGGGGCAATATAAAGAACACAAAAAACATTGATCTTCCGAGTTTAAATCATATATCGCTCAACAGGAATTTAAAAGTATTTCTTAACACAATCTCATAGCCAGTGATGATATATCTCAACAGTTGATATATATATTAAAAATGCGATTCCGGCGAATGTATGTCGAAAGTGTGCAGAATGTGCTTCAACATATTTTGTTCTCAATAACTGGAAAACAAACAATATTCACCCGGATTTCAAATGGTGCTAACCTTGGCCTATTAGAGTAAAGATGTAGACTTATAAATCTAACCTAGGTTAACATAAAATAGTGTGATATTGAATAATTAAATACTACATGGTGCAATAATTAACATCCTCATGACAATAAGTTATAGTATATTGCTGGCACACAAGTTGGAAGTTAGCTTTATCTTAATAATTAATTTTCTTCAACAAAATAAAGGTCTATGGACCTGATTACCTATGATGTATCCAGGAAAGTAGAAACGGCCTATTTTGGAAGGCTAGGAAGCCTAAAAGTCATGTCATGTTCAATGCCCGACACCAGATCAAAACAAAATCACCAGAGTCATAGGCCTAGGCCCTATGAGATATAATATTATCATGCTAAAAGGTGTAATGTTATGCTAGATCTTAGCTTAACAGTAGGCCTAACAGTATTAGGCTAGTGTTTAGTGTTGTGTAACCTGTACTGCTATGACAGTGTGAACATTTATTTGGTTTAGCTGAAATAAACAGCTTTAGAGAAGGGTTATTGGTAGCCTATATACGCTGGGGTGAGTTTATACCAACTACCGAAGCCATATTTTGACATTATTATGCAAACCGACGTAAACTATATTGTTGGTTTCGATGATAGATCGAGATTAAACATAGTGTTGGTGATGAGATAGACTAAACATAATCAATGTTGAGTGTATTTGATAACGATTCTGCAATGTTATCGTGACTTGTTACAATAGTTGTTGATTTTATTACATTATCGGGAAGTATTACATTATCGGGAGTTTATTACATTATTGGCGCAAAATATTATAAATGATATATTTCAAGATATTCCTCTAGTTTTTAAGACGGTCATTTAAAAAAAAGGAATCCGAACACCACTGGCATAATAAATGGATTTTTAGCAAGATCAAATTAAATGAAAAAAAAAGAATATTACATGATTGGTTAAATTAATTACATTATCGGGAAGTATTACATTATTGGTTGATTTTATTACATTACCGGGAAGTATTACATTATCGGGAGTTTATTACATTATTGGAGCAAAATGTTATAATTGATATATTTCAAGATATTCCTCTAGTTTGTATGGCGGCCATTTTGAAAACAGGTATTCGAATCCCAATGGGCATAATAAAATTATTATAGCAAAATAGAATGACCTAAATAAAAAAAGTTGTTTACATTATCCGTTAAATTTATAACATTATCGGGAAGTATTACATTATTGTTTGATTTTTATTACATTATCGGGAAGTATTACATTATCGGGAGTTTATTACATTATTGGAGCAAAATGTTATAATTGATATATTTCAAGATATTCCTCTAGTTTTTATGGCGGCCATTTTGAAAATAGTTATCCGAATCCCAACGGGCATATTAAAAGGATTTTAGCAAGATAGAATGACTTATAAAAAAGGTTTATTACATTATTGGTTAAATTTATTACATTATCGGGAAGTATTACATTATTGGTTGATTTTTATTACATTATCGGGAAGTATTACATTATCGGGAGTTTATTACATTTTTGGAGCAAAATGTTATAATTGATATATTTCAAGATATTCCTCTAGTTTGTATGGCGGCCATTTTGAAAACAGGTATCCAAATCCCATTGGGCATATTAAAAGTATTATAGCAAGATAGAATGACTTTAAAAAAAAAGAAGTTTATTTCATTATCGGTTAAATTTATTACATTATCGGGAAGTATTACATTATTGGTTGATTTTTATTACATTATCGGGAAGTATTACATTATCGGGAGTTTATTACATTATTGGAGCAAAATGTTGTTATTGATATATTTCAAGATATTCCTCTAGTTTGTATGGCGGCCATTTTGAAAACAGGTATCCGAATTCCAATGGGCATATTAAAAGTATTGTAGCAAGATAGAATGCCTTTAAAAAAAACGTTTATTACATTATTTGTTAAATTTATTACATTATCGGGAAGTATTACATTATTGGTTGATTTGTATTACATTATCGGGAAGTATTACATTATCGGGAGTTTATTAAAATATTTTAATTGACATATTTCAAGGTATTCCTTTAATTTGTATGGCGGCCATTTTGAAAATAGGTGTCCAAATCCCACTGGCTACATGAAATGGATTTGAGCAAAATAGAATGACTCAAGAGGTTGATTATTACAGGCTCTGGACTTTTTTAGCCTGGTAGGAAGAATAGAATAGGAATATGCTTTGTATTGACCTACACGTATCAAGGGCGGGGTCCTGGTGTAGTGGGTAAAGCTGCCTGCCTGAAAAATCTGAGATCGAAGCTTCGTTCCTTGCTCTGTCACTAATAAAGTTTACTTAATTTCTTCCTCGCTCACTCATAAAGATCCAGTATTGTGGGGAACTTTCGTAGCGTACTCGACCTCAGGCCCCCAGGGACCGAATTCTGTATTTGGTGGGCAGTGTCATTGCATTCATCTCATCATCCTCTGGAGGTTGGCCCAGTTTAGCCTATATTTGCACACCGGTCGTATACAACTCCATTCATTCATACAGGTATTAATCTGAAAATAACACTGTCTACAACGTCTTGAAATAACTAAAATTAAATGAATCGCTTGACTTTGACACTTTATTACATTATTGGTTAGCTTTATTACATTATCGGGAAGTTTGTTTATTACATTATCAGCTAAAAGTTTATTACATTATCGGGGAAGTTGTTTATTACATTATCGGTTAAATTTATTACATTATCGGGAAGTATTACATTATCGGTTAATTTTTATTACATTATTGGGAAGTATTACATTATCGGGAGTTTATTACATTATTGGTTGTAACAACCAACATTAAATGGTGTTTACTAGGCCACGGATTGTCCTGTTATAATTGATTGATTGCTGGCTACCCCATGATTGTTGGCTACTCCTTGATTGTTGGCTATCCCATGATTGTTTGATATATCCTTTGATTGCTGGCTATCCCATGATTGGTTACAGCTCTATGTTCAGAAGGTCCTATGTTCAGAAGGTCCTATGTTCAGAAGCTTCTATGTTCAGAAGGTCCTTTGTTCAGAAGGTCCTATGTT
Source organism: Flabesymbios commensalis (assembly GCA_964017125.1). Taxonomy (NCBI): domain Eukaryota; kingdom Metazoa; phylum Annelida; class Polychaeta; order Terebellida; family Flabelligeridae; genus Flabesymbios; species Flabesymbios commensalis. The sequence continues at coordinate 19,079,335 of OZ024909.1, forward strand.
CAGAAGGTTCTATGTTCAAAAGGTTCTATATTCAGAAGGTTCTATGTTGAGAAGGTTCTATGTTCAGAAATATTTGTTCAGAAGGTCCTATGTTTAGAAAGTACGGGTGACTATTTCTCAGTTCCAATTGGGCACACGACGTTGGATCAACGTCAATGACTTTGATTTAATGTCGCAAAAACGTTGTGTACCCAGTGGGTTTCCGAGCGTAAAATTAATGACGTTAGATCAATTTGGAGGACTCATTAAATTGTAGATAGGCCTATTGCAGTTATAATTACTTTCCATAGGAGGTACGTTGTTCGAAATACCATATAAAAAACGAGTGATATAGATGTATAAATATCATTTTTTTTATCTTATGTGGTCTATGACATTATTTTCTGTTCAATGTAAAGTGTAAGTGCATGGTTTGTGGTAGTAGGTAAATATGCATTATATCACAACCTTCACAAGTAAATATTTCGGGTGGCTAAAAAATAATTTTTAATCAATTTATCGGAAACCGTCTATATGTAAAATAAGAAATAGGCATACGTCTTTTAAATAGAATAAATGTATGGTCGTTGTGACCAGTGAACTACTCATATGGTATACATATAGATGTCTGAGTCATTTAACGTAAATTGCTGCTGTAAGTTACGTCTTTTTTGACAGTAGACTAACAGTCATTTAAGTGACATTTCAATACAATAAAAACAGTGCAGTTAATTGATGAGATGAATGATATACAGATGATGATGAGAGCGTGGAGTGATAGGGCATGGTAGATTATTGAGAGTATTCTCATTGAAAAATATTGTATATATCGCCCTCTATAAACCCATTAGCTTCGTCTCATGATTTCATTACATCAAAGGGTCCAACTTCTTACATTGTAAAACTTCTCAGAGTAGTCGCCCCATGGCTAATAAATTGTCTGTGCAAAATGTCATGAAAATTGGTTCAAATTGACTGAGGAATCCGCGAAATTCATTCACCCTGGTTGATGAATTTAATGTGAATCTGACTATAGAGCAATTACTCCCGGACGGTCTACTTGGGTTTTGCTATGCAATGTAATGCTGACACACCTTGGCTTTTCACACAGCTCCGATATCCTCGGGTCGGATAGTCCCCAGAGTAACAATAGGAGCCTAACAGAGGGTAACTCCATTCTAGCCACAGTGGCTGAAATAGGTTGACCTCATACAACAGGCCCGTAGCCAGGATTTTTGTTAAGCAGCACAGGGATTAATATAAAAACCCATATTGCGCATTTCCTGCCTAAACATAAATTGTGTTTTTAATTTCTGCTGAGTTTTTACTCTTTAAAGTGCTAAATCAATTCATATTATTACGATCACGTGCCATTTTGTATTTATGTGTCTACCACTGAATAGATGTCATGATGTTGAGCAATTTAATACATGCTTTTTCAATGAAAAATAACGTATATTTCAACATGAATAGTTATAGGAGTTATAGGAGAGACCGGGGCTAACTGGGACATATTATTACGATCACGTGCCATTTTGTATTAAGGTGTCTACCACTGAATAGATGTCATGATGTTGAGCAATTTAATACATGCTTTTTGAATGAAAAAGAACGTATATTTCAACATGAATAGTTATAGGGGAGACCGGGGCTAACTGGGACACTTTTATCATTTATCGCCCTGGGGCAGACAATAATAGAGTTAGAGATTCAAAACAATCATTCAACCTAGGTGTGATATTTGTTATTGTCACAAGGGCCTTTAATAAATGACAACTAAAACCTATACAGATTTGGTGAATTAAGAAAAGAAAAATTATGTCCCAGTTTGCCCCGTATACGGGGCTAAGTAGGACAAGGCCAAGGGCTAACTGGGACACTCCTAAAATTTCAGCAATTTAGGATCTATAGAGATTAAACAAGGTATACTGCATCCTGTGATGATTCCAAATAGTTTGAAGGGGGTGAGCTATAAATAAACATATATATGCCGTTTAAACACAAAGGTTTAAAGTGCAACAAAATAATGCAGAAAATAATAGCTGATCCCCGATGCATTATAGGCCTAATGTGTTGATACTACGTAACACCCACATTGTGTCCATCCCCAATACATACAATCTAAAGTAGGCCTAACAAATGTTAATTGAGTTGCGCAAACATTTATTTAGGTCACATGTCAGTACCCACAGGGGTTAAGTGGGCCACAATGCTCTATTACAACTGGGGCAAACTGGGACACACCGGGGCTAACTGGGACTGTCGCAGTTAGCCCCGCCAGAATTGTCCTAGTTAGCCCCGGGTTGACCTTTTATGAAAAATATGACCTGGCATGTGGGTATGGTACAGCATCGAACATCTAATAATTGTAAATTAGGCAGTAAATATGAGTGTTTTCAGTGATATATTTCAGTATAATACAACTATAGTAATTTAAGTTTTATAAGATTCGTAATTGAGACGTGAAAAATTACTTGAAAGGCAAAAAAATACATTTAGTTTTGCCTGCTCACACAACTCTGCTAGTTCCACTGGGATTGTAGTTCAAGTGGAAGAGGGTATCCCTCCATTCTTGAAAACATGGCCACTGATATTGTCATATCATGGAAATTCCTATTAGAGGCCTGTCCTAGTTAGCCCCTTGTCTCAGTTAGCCCCGGTCTCCCCTACTAACATGAATAAATTACGTTTTGCGAATGCGAGCTCACAAAAAATATCATGGCGTTTCCTAGCTGACTGACTTGACAAAGGATTCATTAATGATTTCGAGTGTTATTTCATGTATTTAATTAGCTATATTATATGCCAGGACAGAAGTATGCATTCTACTAAAGATTGTAGATAATGCTGTTTTGGGGTATGCCTGAACAACCAAAGACAGTTGTGGATCCAGGAATTGACAGACGACGAGGATACACAATTTTTTTCACAATTATTTATATAAACGACAGCTGGCACATCCAGCCTCCTATATGCTCTAGAGGGTCCTGGGGCATGCCCCCCCCCCCCCCTGAATAAAATGAAATCTAAGGCTTAAAATGATGCATTCTAGAGCATATATTTAGGCCAATATATGTTCTTTATTTAGGTAATCATTCATGTTGCCCAAATAGTGGCACGTATTTTTTTGCCACACATCTAGCCTTTAACGTAACAATATTGCTTCAGATGTAATATTAAGTCAAACTAGAAGGGGAATTTGATACATGTATGCGTCAATTGTATGCCTCCGCCATCACATGAGGCCTATGTAGGCTTACTCTGTCAACTCTCCCCCCTGACCTGGAGTTTTCTGAGATATCGTAATGACAATATTTGATAACAAAAAAGCTCAAGATTACTATATTCGAATTTGAGATACAGTTTTATCAGTTCTATCAATTGTATGAATACTAAAGCGATACAAATTGTATGAACCAAGATTTATCATCAAATCGTGATGACAAACGTTTTCCTTTATTAGCTATTTGCCTTGAAAAATAGGTAAATGTCACCCATCTTTGAACTTGACCTTGAGTTTTATCATATGAATCACTGGTATTAATATGGAAGTAATAGGGCCTACAAATTGTAGATATGATTCTTTCGTGACGACAACCATTTTCCTTTAAAATATTTTTATTGTACGACTACATTTAGAAAGGGGTATGATAGACATAAGAAATCAGGTGGCTGATGAAGGCTAAATTCATTATGCGTTATTCTGTCCCTCATTTTAGACCTAAGATGAACTCAAGAGAAGTCATCCATTGCGCCAAGGAGAACGAACGTGATTCGATACATTCGTAGATCCGAATCCTATCCTAGAGGCCTACGTACTCAGTTACTGCCTAAATCAGTTGGTTGGGATCAATGACTTTTGCACCTAAAGTAGACAATAAATCATTCTGCTGAAAAAATAGGCTACTGCGCAGCGAATTCTTGCATTGTGCCAGGAAATATCTGCAGGGATTTTGACCTTGCGGGGGTCGATTGAGATTGGTCTTTATCTTAACCCAGGTGAATTTTTTTACTAAGAATAAGGCATGATTTGAAAATTCCATGGGGGGGGGGGGGTAGCTGCCCATCAGCCCCATCCGCAGTCCACAGCCCCGAACTGAGATGACACATTTTAAATTTAATTTAACCACAAACTTACCACACGATTTCCAGAAACAAGATAATGTTTAAGTATTAAGCGTTATAATTAAACCGTTTTTAGGGACAAAAATCACAATGGATAGGTCTGTGTCGTAATAACACGATGCATGTAGGGACGATGTAGGCCTATATGATAAGGGAACTCAACCTTATATTATTACCTCACCTCATAATTATACGTCATTAAACGGTTTGGTAAATTTTCCAATCAGTCACAATAGTAACTAAATGTAAAATAAATGTCCAATATCACCCTAGCAAAACACGAGACAAATGTCAATACAAATGTTCTCATAAATTGAAAGTAATTTTTAGTGCCAGAAACGGTATAGGGCCTATAACAACATTCCTGAAGTTTCAATTATGTCGATTAGTGGAGGAGGAAATCTGAAAATTGACGTTATTTAAGGAGTTAGTTGACACTTAAATTCCTAGAGACAAATAATATATCGCTGCAAATGTATGAACGTCTAGTTTTACGAAGCATGAACAGTTTTTGCGGCAAGTGGTCGAGTTTTTCATAAAACGTGCATATGTGACGTCATGTCGTGATGGTTGTGACGTCACTTTTTCACCAATTTCTACTGGATATTTATAAAGGTGGATCATTTATCAGCTGCCTAGGGGGCCATCAATGATATTTTAATTGTGACATGTTGTATGAAATAGTAATGCCGTCATAGTTATGAATTATGAACATATGTATACAAAAAACATAAATAGACATCTCATACATATCTTAGATAGAAGAATAGACGACAGGGAGTTTTTGGCAGCAATCTTATGAATATAAGCTTATATATTTTTATGAATTTATTGATGAATTTATGTGATTTCTCCGAAAATCTTTTGTTTTGTGTGGTACATTATATATTGCCATTGTATTCTAGTTATTACTTTAGTCAGGAGATCACTTTTGGGAGAGATAATAGGTTAAATTTCGCACCTCTCCCCTTTGGCAAAGGGAGCCAGGGCAAAGGGGGGCAGGCCATTTCAATACAAAGACCATACAGTATGTAGTCCTTGGGCCAGACCAAAATTTAGTACCAATTGGGTTGACTAAACTTTATTGTGATTTTCAGTTAGATAAATATATGAGGGGTCTAAAAATGTATGATGGCCTTTTCAGAACGGTAGCTTAAGGGCAGTAATTTCTGTTTTAAAGACGGGGGGGGGGGTCTCGAAATCAAAAAGTAATTATTAATTATATCTTTTCATCTATTAGTCCTACAAAAATCCATAACACATCGTTTCTGACATAATTCGGGCCAAGGAATACGTTTTTGATGTTTTGGAAATGATTTAACCAATATTTCGACGACAAATCCAAGATGGCCGCCAATTTCAAGCTGTATTTCTCAACTCTATGGCATAACTGGTTTATTTATGTCTATATAATGTTAGAAAATGTGTAAGTAAATATTCTAGATAGACAACCAAACTAGCATTAAATTAAACTATGTATGATGGCCTTTCAGAACGGTAGCTTAAGGGCAGTAATTTGTGTTTTAAAGAGGGGAGTCTCGGAATCAAAAAGTAATTATTAATTATATCTTCTCATCTATTAGTCCTACAAAAATCCATAATACATCGTTTCTGACATAATTCAGGCCAAGGAATACGTTTTTGATGTTTTGGAAATGATTTAACCAATATTCCGCCAACAAATCCAAGATGGCCGCCAATTTCAAGCTGTATTTCTTAACTCTATGGCATAACTGGTTTATTTATGTCTATGTAATGTTCGAAAATTTGTAAGTAAATATTTTGGTCAGACAATCAAACTTGCATTAAATAAAACTATTTTTGTGTATATCTTGTAATATATAAAAGCAGTTTAGTTATCCAACAGACGCGTGCTTCATAGCACTTGTTGTGCGAACCGAAAGCGTATCTCTGTATGAAATGTGTCACAATAAGGCATACATGTCTAATATTTGTCTATATTATCTATTTTGTTCTTGGTGGAATCAAATAATAAATATTTATATTTTTCCAACAAAATTAAAAAGAAACACTAATTATAAATAAATTAATGATAGCATGTATGGTTCATTTCTTTAGACGTTTTTGATTTAGATACACTGTAATCATATTAATAGTGGTATGCTATTTTGTGGTTGTTATCATGATTATGTGATTGAGCCAGACCAATATTTAGTACCATTCGGGGTGACTAGAAAAAACTACTCCAAATGGTTTTGTATGCCTTACACATGAACACAAATGTATGATGGCCTTTTCAGAACGGTAACCATGGTAACGATACGGCCTTTTATTTTATGTTTAACGTTTGTTGATATTATCCATTCTTTTCTTGGTGGAATCAAATAATAAATATTCATATTTTTCCACGAATTAAAAAGAAAATGTAATTATGAATAAATTAATGATAGCAGGGTTCATTTCGGTAGACGTTTTAGATTAGATACACTTATCATGGTAATACTAGTATATATTTCTTCGGTTGTTATCATGAATCTGTAGCATGGTGGTTATTTATCAACTTTATTAATTATCAACATAGTATATACCTGAGTAGCCATGGTAGCTCGATATAGTAGTTTGAATAGGATAAGCAGGTATAGTTCTTCGATTTCAGCGTAATGTATTAAATCCGTTTCACCTGTATAAATGTGAATTCAGCAGTAATGATGATGATAAACAATGTTTTTTTTCAGCTTGATCATTGTTTACGATTTAAAACAGAACAGAAACCAACTGTTCTTTTTAGTGTTAAATCAGAACTAAGCTAAAATCAAATTAAGATAAAATAAATGAAATAAACATGCTACCCAAATCATTACCACCATTCAGCTCTGTAAAAAAACTATAGTATTATGGTATACAGTACATGTAAATATCGACATGTAGGCCTACTACTTAGATATGTGATCCAATCATGTGATACACTATATATATTTACACACAATATGTAAATGTAATTGTGGATATGTTGCATTTATATTTGTTTAAAGTGTGAACACGTCGATGAACGAACTTTTCAATCTATCACACAAGTAATTTGGGTGTTTAGTATTATAATTTATCATCATCTGTGTCATCATCCGAAGAGTGCCTTTTCATCATACATGGGTATACAGTTCTGCATTTGTACATTTTAATCTATTTTCAAGACATTGACACTTGCAGTTTACAAATACGCTTAAAATAGGCCAACACGAGAGGAAATTTAGCACAGCATCTGGAGCAGAAGAACTAGTTTTTATCTTAAGCATCGAAAATCCAGCCGCGATTATCATCAGGACGAGGGATATCAGGACAGATAACCAAACTCCTGTGACATATGCTTGCTTGATATTTGGCATGCTGGTATATGGCTATCTCTGCATGATGCCCTTCTTATCCCTGGAAATTTTTATATCACACGTTAATGATTTTGACAATATAAACGGCATGTGAACTCTTGGAGTGCGTCATAGAGATCTGGTGACAGTGCCCAGTTTCGACCAAGATTTGCCAATGCATCTCTAAATTTGTGATTTTTTATAACTACTGTCCATGCACCAAGCTTAATACCTTGACCCGAAAAGGAACTTATGGTGTCGCATCCTGTGTAACAATGTAGCCCTATAAATGTAACACTATAAATGTAGTCCTATAAGGTAATATCTATCAATCTCTGTCGAACTTTAGTACCACTTTGCATATATAAATGACACTATATGTTAGTGCTAAATGCAAGGCTAATAATGAAGATATCAGTGGCATCTGCCACAAGAACAACTTCATTGTAGGTCTAATATTCAGCGGCATGTTTTGCATGAAGCAGCACACGCGTATCTACTTCTTCAGCTGTACCAGCTGGAAGATTAATTATATCGGATTTTTTTTAAAAGGATTTGTCCAACTGGTTTGCAGTAGCTCTACAACGGACTGGATGTCAGTTTCATCTTTTTTAACACGTGATGGCTGAAGATCTAAATGAATATTATGAGGAGAGTCGATTTCAATAACACAGCTGCTTTATGGCTGTACTTCTATATTCGGCATTGAGGTAGTATTTACTCACTGCAGATGGTTTTGTGCTGAAACCTTTTGGTACCACCTGCAGTTTGGGGTATCCTTGTTTGTGGTTTCTTCAAAAGCTTCGTCAACAGGTATTCAACCAAGAGGGGTTCTTTGCTAATTTAAACGCTGAAGCCTCCACCTGTAAAATATTTGTAAATTTTCGGGTGTTCCTCCAAGAGTCTTATCATTTTAGAATTGTATACCCTCATATATTTAGTCTACATGAAAGATTATGTATAATTCTACTCATTCTTTCATGGTGTTTTCATGAAGTCCCTTGATGGAGTATCCTCACAATACTGATTGCTTACAAGCGAGTGGGGAAGAAACATTTTTTCTTCAAAACATGGATGTCAGAGTGGGTGAAGAACCTGCATCAAACAGATTTACCAACTATAAACCAGGGTCCACACCCTACATAAGAAATGTTGATAGTAACCTAAGAAAGTGATGTTTAACTGACGTAACGCGGTCTAAATAGACAAAATGGCCACATATGTGCTGCCATTTTAACTTAAAGCCTTTAATAATCTACACTATACACCCCTAGTAAAGCTAAAGCCATTTATATGTGACAGTGTCGTTGAATGTTACATTTGGATGTTACTTTTTGAACGCGCGGCAAAAATATCGAGATTTCGAATGTACATATATGTATGTTATTTCTTCTCTGACATAAAAAATATCTCATAACTTCCTTAACCCTTTCAGCACGGGGATCGTCTTTATACCTCAAAATCTGACGTCTACAGATTCTGACGTATTGAAACGGCCCCCGCACTGAACGAAATACTTTGTTTTATAATGGCCGTAGACCCACAGAATAGGTATATTCAAATGGATCGGAAAGAGCTAACTAAGACATTTATAATGATTTCAAATTGAAAAATCACTTTAGTTTTCATGGCTTATGCAATAATATTTCAGCGCTTTAAGGGTTAAGCTACCGTTCTGAGAAAGGTCATCATACATTTTTGTTCACGTCTAAGGCATACCAAGCTATCTAGAGTAGTTTTTTTCTAGTTACCCCGGAAGGTATTAAATTTTGGCCCAATCATATGACATACCACTATTACCATGATTACAACATATCTAATCTGAAACGTCTAAAGTAATGAACCCTGTTATCATTAATTTATTTATAATTAGTGTTTCTTTTTAATTTGTGGAAAAATAGAGATATGTATTATTTTATTCCACCAAGAAAAGAATAGATAATATAGACCAACATTGGACATGTATGCCATATTGTTACACATTTCATAGAGATACGTTTTCGGTCCTCACATCCTTAAGTGTTATAAAATCCACGTCTGTTGGATAACTGAACTGAATTTATATAAATTTGCAAGATATACAAAAAAAATAGTTTAATTTAATGCTAGGTTAATTGCCCATAACTAGAATCTTTGCTTAAAAAAATTCAAACATCATAGACGTAAATAAATTTGTTATATCATAGAGCGAAGAAATACAGCTTAAAATTGGCGGCCATCTTGGATTTGTCGGCAAAATATTGGTTAGATCATTCTCAAAACATCAAAAACGGATTCCTTGACCCAAATTATGCCAGAAACGATATATTATGGATTTTTGTAGGACACATAGATGGAAAGATATAGTTAATATTTACTTTTTGATTCAGAGACCCCCCTCTCTTTAAAACTGCGAATATTGCCCTTAAGCTACCGTTCTGAAAGAGCCATCATACTTTTTTAGACCCCTCATATATGTATCTGACGGAAAATCACAACAAAGTTTAGTCACCCCGATTGGTACTAAATCGTAAAAATTCGGCCCCTGGCCCAAGGACTAATGACCCCCTTTGCCCTCTAACTTACAATGGGTAGATATTTCACACACTAATCCCAAAGAACGAAAGTATTTAGTATATTACTTATTACTTAGTATGTCCAGCAAAGCATGTCACCATATACATCAAATGAAAGGTTTTTATCATATCTGTTTTATCAGGCTTACTTCAATGTACGTATTTATTAAATTTATTTGTTTTTCCATTCTCGTATTATGTATAGTTAATTTCTTAGTCACCCTGTCCCAGAGTGAGGCGAGAGCATGTACCATAGCAAACACAGAGAGCTGAACAAACAAATCCCCAAATACAACAAGAACAGTTGCCTGCACAACGCTTCTGGCCCTTCAATACTTAAACCATATATCAACACTAAAATGAAATAAAATCTAAAGGTAATAGTTCTGATAAACGTCACAGTATTTTACTGTATTACATCTAACCTTTATCTTATAAATTACCTGCTACATCATTTTATACTGGATATTTTCCCATCATTTACTGTATCACACATACATACAATCATTTCTATATAGCTGGAATTGGTGACGTGATTGTCAGCTTTAAATGACGACGTACGCGAGCGCGATAGGCATCGCGACCATTTTCAAAACTGTTACATTTTCGTCACGCCAATTGTCGCAATGGAATGAATCGGGCTTTAGGCCACCTTTGTCCACATATAGGCAAAACTGGGCCAGGAGAACCTCCTGAGGATGGTGAGATGAATGAGGTGACACTGTCCTCCAGACACAGGATTCGAAATTCGAGCCCTGGCGGTCTGAGGCCGAGCACGCTACCTCTCGGTCACGTAGGCTCCCCACAATACTGAGTTTTACACGTGGATGGGGGAGAAACATTTTTGTTTCTTTCAAACCGCCGAGACGAACTCTAGCGTGAAAGGCAGCGGTGATAACCACTACCCTAGGGCCCCCGCCCGCCGGCTGTCGCGCCTCACATGTTGCGTTGGTCGTCGCGTTGGTGTGTGGACAGTCATGTAATTTTCGCGTCAGTCGTCGCGTCACTCGTCACGTGCCTAATCGCGCTGACGTTCGCGTTGGTGTGTTTTGCACTTAAAGTGGAGAAATGTAAATAACCCTATATATTATTTTAACCATCAGTCTGTTCTCTTTCAATATAAAACATAGCGAGAAGCTCGGCAGAATGGACTCTGAGTTTGAAACCATCACTGTAGTTGTTGGAGGAAATGACTGCTACTCAGACAGATTGATCCCGGACATAAGCAAAAATTATGAAAAACTCATCAAGAAAGCAAAATCAATGTGCCAGGGAAGAGTGACTATGTCCAATATCTGCCCACGACTTAATACTGTAGACGTCCAAAGAAAAATTGAACTGACCAATACAGCCTTAAAAAATCTGTGCGACACACATAGCTGCAGATTTGTCAACAATGACAATTTCTTCAAGCTGGCTGACAAGACGGTAAACGACTCCCTATTGATGAGAGATAGAGTACATCTGACCTGGCAACCCAGTAATAAATTAACACTAAATCTGAAGCTCAAAACAACTGAAAAATGTGTGTCGCTGTACAGATCAAGAGGTAGACCAAGACAGACTAGATATGCCAGTAACTACAGGCGCTCTGATGTAAACCAAACCAGGCCGACAGAGAGAGAATACAATGGATTAAAACATTCCCAGAAAGATGAACGACAAAACCACTATTACAGACATGATTCCTACCATCACAGAAGTAGCCAGAACAGAGAAGACCACCAGATACTAAGACAGTGGCACCAGCAAAGAAGTGACGCATATCATCCCAGAAAAGATCAACACGCATATGACACCAACACTCGTAAAAACACTAGACATGACACCAATAACCGTCAATGTGACCACTGCTGGCGATTTAAATGTGAATGCTACTGAAAACTACAGGAGGAAAAAGGAAATCAGGACATAGGCCTCATGCCGTCAAATGTTAAACAACCTTCTAGTAGAAAAACTTACATGGATGATACCAAAATAGACAATAGTGACACAAATAATATAAAAATGAAACACTGCAACACCAAGACTGAAATATATAATCGAAAACAAAACAAAGGAGTGAAAATTGGACATTTGAACATACGAAGCTTATTGAAAAAATAGATGAAATTAAGATTTTAATACATCAGAATAGTTTTGACATTCTAGCTATATCTGAAACATGGTTATCGGACAAAATACCGAATGAACTTGTAAATATAGGGCCTACCTGGTTTTAATGTATATAGAAAGGATAGACCGAGTCATGGTGGGGGTGTTTTAATATGTATAAAGGAGACTTTACCTCATACATATTGTCCAGATCTCACCAATTTTAATAATACTGAAGTGGTCTGGGTTAGGATTGATAATAAATCTTCCCCTTCTTTTTATGTATCATGTGTATATAACCCCAAAGCGGACGATGAGAACTATTACCAATGCATGTTAAATAATTTTGAAAATGTTTTAGCAAAGAATAAGGAAATTGTTATCCTTGGTGACTTAAACATTAACTACATCTTAGACGAAATTTTTTGTGAAAATCAAGCTCACTTTATAGAAACACTCCTTTGTTGCAAACAATTGATAGTTGAACCTACTCGTGTTACACAATCATCTCAGTCAGTCATTGATCATATATATACCACGATGCCTCACAACCACTTGGATCACGGGATACTGAAATATACTCTTAGTGATCATTACTTTATATTTACAACTCTGAAATTTAGGCGCCAAGCTTCTCCTCCAAAACCTATTCACAAAAATGATTACAATGGAATAAATATAAATGATTTTATTCGCGATTTAATGGATATTGGACTATATAGTGGTGTTATTGATGCTAAATCAACATCTGATGCCTGGAGAGATTGGTCAAATGCATTTAATACAGTGGTTAGCAAACATGTCAAAATTAAAGAAATTAGAGTCAAAGATAGGTCAAATCCATGGATGACCAACGAAATTTTAGCCTTTATATATAAACGTGATTATACTCACCGCATGGCATGGCCGCATTAGCTCTTCTGACAAAATGAATGAATATAAAAAACTGAGAAATTTGGTCATCCCAACAATTCGAAACTCGCAACGATCCTATTATAAGAAAACAATCACAGCCAATAAATCCTGTGACGTTTGGAGAGCAGTAAACCAATCCCTGGGAAAAAATAGAAAAAGTTCCATAACATCAGATCTGTCACCTGATGCGTGGAATGAACACTTTGCGTCCGTTGGAAATAAACTGTGTAGTAAATTTAGTGAAAATTATGAACTAATATGTAGAAATAACTCGAGTATTTATAAATTTAAAAGCCTTCTTAAAGAAGATGTTCTAGCATTTATAAACAAATTGCCATCTGAAACCAATGTTGATATTCTAGGCTATGATTCTTGTATTCTCAAACTTAGCAGTGAGATTATCTGTATCAGTCTAACAATCGTATTTAATATGTTACTTTATAATGGAGAAATTCCAAATGAATGGAAGAAAGCTCAGGTTACTCCAGTTTACAAAAACAAAGGCTCTAAACAAGACCCTAACAACTTTCGACCAATTTCTGTAATTGGGCATATTCCAAAATTATTTGAAAAATTAGTTGACTCTCAATTGAGAGAATATTTACAATCTCACTCTTACATTACACATTCCCAGTCAGCTTTCATGAAACTCTTTGCATAATGTGATTGAATATGTGCTTGACAATATTAACGAAAATGAAATCAATGGTATTTGTATGTTTGATCTTGCTAAATGTTTTGACACAATTGATCACAAATTACTTTTAAAATAATTAAGCAAATATGGCCTTAATGGCACTGAATTATAATGGTTTACAAATTATCTCAATGAACGAACTCAAGTTGTTACCATAGATGGTAAAATGTCTAATACAAAACTCATTGACAAAGGTGTTCCACAGGGATCTATACTTGGTCCTCTGCTTTTTACTATTTTTATTAATGATTTTCCCTCATGTCTATCTAATGCCTTCTGTAATATTTTTGCTGATGATACTATGATAGGTGTTAGTGATAAATCTATAACAAAAATACAGCAACTACTTCAGAATGCTGTAAATGAAGCTATTAAATGGTTTGGACAAAATAAGTTAACTTTAAACATAAACAAGTGTAATGTACTAATTATATCTAACAAAAATATGGTAGACAGCATAGATATTTTTATAAATGGTGTTAAGTTACCCTTTGTTAAGTCCGCTAAATATCTTGGTGTAGAAATAGATAGTAAATTATCCTGGTCTAACCATATAGATGGATTGTGTAAGAAATTGTCTTCGCAACTTTATATCTTAAGAAGGTTGAAACAAATTCTCCCAACGGATGATATTGATTGTGTTTACTACGGTATATTTCAGAGATTAATGTATCACTGTCTGGGGCTCTGCTGCACAAAAATATTTATGTAAAATACAAAACTTACAAAATAGAGCAGCACGACTTCTTGCACAAAACTTTGACTGGAACATTCGTGGTATAGATATTGTGAGAAGTCTAGGGTGGCAGAATGTTAAAGAAAGATATTGTTTTTTATCATGTTGTCTCACTTATAAATCTCTAAATAATCTAGCTCCTTATTACTTATCTGATCTTTTTTCCTCCGTTTCTGAATAGCATACTGTTTCAACACGTAATGCAACAAGTAATACTCTACAGCAGCCCAGGTGTAATAATTCTTTATATAAATCATCTTTAAGTGTGAATGGGTCTAGACTTTGGAATAAACTACCTTCAGAAATAAGAAGACATTTTCTGCTTTCAAATATAACCTTAAACTATATATGGCTAATAATCAAACCATTACTCAATCATAGTTGGGGCTGCAATAAGTGTACATGTCTCATCGCTTTCTCCAATTTTTGTAGGTTTTTGTTGGAGTTTTAGTGTGGGGACATTTGTGTTTTCTTTTCTTTTCCCTTTGCTATAATTGTACATGTATATACATTTGTAAACCTATTCAATTAACGCAAAGGCATATATTATCGGATTATGATCTAAAATGTCTAATGTACCTTCCATTTTCGTTATTGTAACTATTGTACATAATATGATAATTATTGTTTAAATATGTGTTTTCACTTTTTATGCAAATTTTTGTCATAAAACAGGGCACATATGCAAAATATCCAAAGGCTAATAATGTTTTTACCCTGTATAAATATGTTTGAATAAATAAATAAATAAATAGAAAAGGCATGTGAAACTGACGTATTTTTTATTTGGGCCATAATAACCTCTTGCCCACTCTCCCCAGAGCGACCTAGCAAAAAAATGAGTGCAGTTTTGAGAAGAGCCTAGTTACTGGTAGCGCAAGGACTTCCTGCTACCATATCTTTGCTTATTTCGCTGCGTTTGCTACAGCAAATCATCACAAAATCGATTCTAATTGGTAGCAAAATGATATATCTGTAATATGTACCACCGAGGCTGCTGCAAAGAGCCACAAATTTAAAAAAAGGAACTATGCG
This sequence comes from Flabesymbios commensalis, assembly GCA_964017125.1. Taxonomy (NCBI): domain Eukaryota; kingdom Metazoa; phylum Annelida; class Polychaeta; order Terebellida; family Flabelligeridae; genus Flabesymbios; species Flabesymbios commensalis. The sequence continues at coordinate 19,094,794 of OZ024909.1, forward strand.
CGAATGAATTTGTGTGGTGAAACCTTAACGTTCGATAATTTCACATTGAAACACATTTGCGATGCTGCCCCAACATTAATCCCCTGCGACTTATCGCAAACTGTATAAATGGGCTAAATATGTAACGTGTAACGTGTAACGTGTAACGTTCTGGTCTTTAACAGCTACCTGCACATTTGATTAATGTCAGTTGACGTGTTATGGAAAACATTTCAACTTCGCCAACCTATGTTATGGGTCTACAGTCATTATAAATATTTTACTTTTTCAGTGCGGGGATCGACTTTAAACAATGAGCTCTGTATGAGCTCAACAAATATGACAAATAGATGACTATTTAATTTCAATATTTAATTTATTTGCAACGGAATGAAACATTTTCAAAATTCCATAAAAATAAAAAAAAATATAAAATCTGTCTGTATATTTTATCACATAAAGTATTTCTGAACCAAGTGTTACGGTAGTTCAGTTGAATACGGCCAAACACGAATTCCAACCTCTCAAGCATGACGCCTGGTCATCTAGTTTTGCGTCATCTTCAGGTATAATGACATAATTATTAGTTTTAACTGTAGAGGTGGCCAAAAATATCTGTAGGGCTGCCAACCTCTAGAAAAATAAACCCATTATTTTTTCTTCTTATTATTATTTTTTTTTTTCCAGCAAACATTACTATACTGGTTTAATGTTGGTTTAATGTTGGTTTAATGTTGGACTAGATATCCGTAAAATGGTCCAACCAGGATGTGAACATAAGCCTATAAAATTATACCTACGTACAAATTCTGACATAAAGAATGATAAAATAAAGTCAATTATCATCGTGCAGCGAGTGCTAGGAAAATCTTACTCAATTTTATTATTTTTAATGATATGATAAAATAAAATTTTCGTATGAGCTGAATAAACAGATGAATATTTAATATCATTAACACGCCGGTTATTATTTCTTGCAGATTCAAATATATGAACTATTTCTAATGTGATTTACTTTTACTAATAAATATTACCGCCGCCTTCAAATTGTATAGATGACTTTCTACACAGATGAAAACTCGTGCCCGCGACCATATAATAACTTTAACTGGCAAAACAACCTGATCAAGCTGTTCATGGGGGCATGACGTCGACCGTACCTCTCAGAAATTTTGGATGCCATATTAAAATAGAACCCACTTCTGTTAACACCACTGCTATTTAGATCATTACATATGAATTTACGACATAATGAATATATACAATTATTACCAGGTGTGCGTAGTATGTGCTGACACATTAAGAATCGACACCGCATCATACTAATACTGAGCAGTGACTTAAACATGACCCCTATTTCGTAGTTTGTCTGGCCAATTTGGTTCATAAAATGACGTCATTGCCATAGCGACATGACGTCACAAACGTAAGTTTGAAAAAATATCGACCACGTACGGCAAAAACGATATACGCCACCATAAACAAGACTACATAAGTCCAGGAGCTCCCGCTCCGAATTAGAATTTGATTTAAGCAATTTTGTGTAGGGTTATTAATGTAGTCCTAGGCTAGGTCAAAAATCAAGACGCAAGACAACTAGGTCTAAGAAGCCCAGTCTAAGAGTAAGATAAGAACTAGCCAGTCTGTCTGAGATTGCAAACCTCCATTGAAATTAATGATCCTAATCAGTATCCCAGTAATGGTCTACCTATCTGGCACGGTTTACCCGATATCAGGCCAATCGAGGTAGCTAATAGCTGATTTACGGTCATTTTGGATTCGATATAAAGTAGTTAAAAACTTAGGGTGCATCCTCCCCCGAAACCTCAAATTTTGTTTTATAGAAATGGACTAACATCTAACAGTTTGCAAAATATTGGGCATGTGAAAGTAAATGATGGCCTATAGGGGGCCATTTTGAATTTGATCGAGTCAGAATTTTTCAAGATGCATCCTCAGCTGAAATCTCACATTTCATTCTATAGTAATCGCCTAGCTATCTAGCACGGTTTACCAAATATCGGCCATGTGAAAGTGAAGAATGGCCTAAAGGCGGCCATTTTGAATGTGATCAAGTCGAAATTTTCCAAGATGCATCCTCAGCTGAAATCTCACATTTCATTCTATAGTAATGGTCTAGCCATCTAGCACGGTTTACCAAATATCGCCCAGGTGAAAGTGAATAATGGCCGATAGGAGGCCATTTTGAATTTGATCGAGGCAAAATTTTTCAAGATGCATCCTCTCCTGAAATCTCACATTTTGTTTTATAGTAATGGACTAGCCATCTAGTACGGTTACCAAAAACCGGCTATGTGAAAGTGAATAATGGCCGATAGGCGGCCATTTTTAATTTGATCGAGTCAATTTTTTTCAAGATGCATCCTCTCTTGTAATCTCACATTTTGTTTTATAGTAATGGTCCAGCTATCTAGCACGGGTTACCTGATATCAGGCCTATCGAGGTAAATAGTGCTGATTGTCGGCCATTTTGAATTCTTAAGTTAAAAATTTTCAGGGTGCATCCTCCCCCGAAAACTCACACTTTGTTTTATAGTAATCAGGTAAGGGTCTAGCCATCTAGCACGGATTACCAAATATCAGCCATGTGAAAAGGAATAATGGCCGAAAAGGCGGCCATTTTAAATTTGATCAAGTCAATTTTTTTCAAGATGCATCCTCATCTGAAATATCACATTTCGTTTTATAGTAATGGTCTAGCCATCTAGCACGGTTGACCAAATATCGGCCATGTGAAAGTGAATAATGGCCGATAAGCGATCATTTTGAATTTTATCGAGTCGAATTTTTTCAAGATGCATCCTCTCCTGAAATCACACATTTTGTTTTATAGTAATGGTCTAGCCATCTAGCACGGTTTACCAAATAACGGCCATGTGAAAGTGAATAATGGCCGATTGGCGGCCATTTTGAACTTGGACGAGTTGAATTTTTTCAAAAAAGTAATGGTGTAGATATCTTGAGCGGTTTTCATGATATTCCACAATATCAGGCCTGTCGAGGTGAATAATGGCCGATAGGCGGCCATTTTGAATTTTATCAATATGAAATTTTTCAAGATGCATCCTCTCCTGAAACCTTACAATTTATTTAATATTAATGGTGTAGCTATCTTGAGCGGTTTTCATGATATCCCGCAATATCAGGCCTGTCGAGGTGAATAATGGCCGATAGGCGGCCATTTTTAATTTTATCGACTTGAAATTTTTCAAGATGCATCTTCTCCTAAAACCTCACAATTTGTTTTATAGTAATGGTGTGGCTATCTTGAGCGGTTTTCATGATATTCCGCAAAATCTTTCAGTCGGATTTACCGATGTTATAAATTAGGTTAAAGTGCTGAGTCAACTTCAAGGTCAAGGTCCAAAAACCTGCAAAGGCACAACTAGGGACCTTAGAGAACATGTTTGTGCAATATGACTGTCATCGGCCCAGTACTTTTCGAGATCTGCTCCGGAAACGAAGTGCGCGTCAAAACGTCTAAATAGGTCATAGTTCTGAACCAGAAGTAGGTCAAAGTTCAAATACCCCGAAAGGCACAACTAGACCCCCTAGGGGTGTTGTGTGTAAAATTTGAAGACAATCGGACAAGTACTTTCAGAGATATGCTCCGGAAACGAATTTTTTACGGACGGCTCAACGGCCCAACGGCCCAACGCCAACACCAACATCATCATTTTCTCTTCTGCGACCTTGCGTATTGAATTCAGATTAAAAATATTTTAACCTGTTCATTATCCACCTGGAAGTAACCCACATACCAAAAATTGTTATACTAGCTTATTTTCTTACAAAATTATAGGCAAAAGAAGAGGCAAAAAAAAACGGAGGTAGAATCCATAGCTCCCTCCGTCTCACCTACGGTGACGGCGGGAGCTAACTAGAGACTTAAACCTTTCCCGTGATATATTTTTTATCTCTAGGAATTTAGGTGTCAACTCAACTCCAAAAATGGGTTCATTCCTCTTGTACTAGATGTATGGCTAAAAAGTGGACCTTCAGCCATCAAGGGGGGGGGGGGATGGTCGTACGACTCCTCTGACCCCCCCTGGCTACGGGCCTGTACAAAATCGTGGGACGGACATATCTGTGAAAATAGTTTTTTTTCGAATCAGTAACATTTTAGCTACGATGGCGCATGCTCAGCTCATTTTCCTCACAGTCATTAAAACGTTGTGAACATTTTTCAGACCTTGGAGTCGAGATCGATCTCAGTCACCGCCATGTTGAAAAACGTTAATTTTTTCAGGTGAAACGAATCAATCCAGGGCTAACTCCATCCCACGCTATACATTAAAACAGAACTAACCAGTAGCGCATGTTTTTCGTTAATTACTCCGTCAATTATCAAGCGATTTTCATGAAATTTTGTGAACGTAAAATTATATGCATTCTAGAATTCTATTACATGTCGAGTGATCTAACTAAACTGTTACCGGTGTTAGGATTTGACTTGAAAATGAACTGTGCAAAATTTTCAAATAAATCGGGTCAAAATCGTTGAGAAATCGACGTAAAACATGTGCTACAGATTTGCCAAACTAATTGTGGCCCATGGTAGGCCTATAGGTAAAACAAGGCTCTAATTGGTCAAGCCAACAATACAACGCATTTCGGGGATATGCAGTGGGTTACAGACTCCCCCCACCCCCTGGAATGGACTAAAATGAAGAAACAAAAATGAAAGAAAGAAAAGTGTCAATGGCACCGTATATAGCTCATCTTTGTAATTACAGGTGTTTTTTGTTTGAACTTTCTACAAGTTCAAACTAGCACCGGATTTAGGTGGATTTGAATTCAGATATAATGTAGATCTGGTAATATTCGCGAGGTTTTAATTTTCGCGAATTTCGCGAGGAGGAGAAATTCGAATTCCAGAATCTCGCGAAAATTACTATTATAATATCACTTCTGAAGAAAAATGAAAATTCGCGAAGTCTAAACTTCGTGAAAAGTCCCAAAATCAGAAATTCGCGAATATTTGAACACGCGAAAATTACCAGATATACAGTAGTGTCATATTCCTGAATTGCGGGAACTATCCTTCTGTGATCACTCCTGGTTTGTGGCTGTTCACTATGTTGATTGAAGTCCCAATAGTGATTTTGGCAAATTGTGGACGGACAGACGACGGACAACGCGCCATGACAAAAGCTCATCTGACCGAATGAGCTGAAATGAGGGCCTGTGATTTGTTATCTTGCATTGTAGGCCTAATTTACAGGTCGAAATTGAAAGATGTATGTTTTTTCCTACATAAAACAAAGAATTTTCTGAATATAGGACCTTCTGAATATATCTGAATATAGGACCTCCTGAACATAGGACCTTCTGAATATAGGACCTTTTGAACAATTTTTTTCTGAACATAGGACCTTCTGAACATAGGACCTTCTGAATATAGGACCTTCTGAACATAGAACCTTCTGAACATAGGACCTTCTGAATATAGAACCTTCTGAACATAGAACCTTTTGAACAAATATTTTCTGAACATAGAACCTTCTGAACATAGAACCTTCTGAACATAGGGCAGTCACCCCCATGATTGCTATATATCGTCCCCTTGAATATTAAAGGGTGTTTCTGCCACTTTACAAAGTGGCAGATACACCCTTTCATATCCAAGTTCTTTATCCAATGATTGTTGGCTATCTTTTGATTGGGACACCCGAGAGTAAGTTCCGAAGTTCCCAAGTTTCGAAGTTCCCAAGTTCCGCAGTTCCCGGAACTTCAAGTTCCGATCGAAGTTCCCAAGTTCCGAAGTTCCCGGAACTTCAAGTTCCCAAGTTCCTGGAACTTCAAGCTCCCAAATTCCCGGAACTTTAATTTAAAGTACCGTAATTCTAAATAAAATTACTCATTCCTCTCGACTGGGGCTTGTAACTTGGATGTACCAGGTTCGAATCCCGGTCTGACTGGATATGTGTCATCGTGGTTGTGCATATACAGTGCTCCAAATTGTTCAAAGGTATGGAGTGTAGGCCCTACAGTGCTATCCATGGTACTGTGCACTATGAAGAACCATTAAAGTCATTCGAAATAAGGGTAGGGCATAGTCCCGGCTTCGGGCTTCCTTCTGTCGCGATATTGCCTCAATGTGCAGAAAGCGACGTGAAGCAATTAAATATCCATACATACATACATACATAGGGCCTACTACATACCCCCCCCCCCCCCCCGCAAAGCGACGTAAAGCAATTAAATATCCATTCATACATACATACATAGGGCCTACTACATACCCCCCCCCCCCGCAAACTCTGTTATAGACGAAGTTATAGTAGGTGAGCAAACACGAGATGTTTAATATATATACCTGCAACTGTATAGGGCATGTTTTCCCTCGATTTCTCAGTCAATTCTCAACCGATTTTCATGCAATTTTGCAAGGACTTCACTATTTTTACGTTTCGCCAGGAAACGAATCAATTAGGCTACTCAACTGTTCATTTCTGTCTAATTATGTAATTTTACCAAATTATGTTATTTGAAATTCCAGGAATTTGAAGTTCCGGGAACTTGGGAACTTGAAGTTCCCGGAACTTGGGAACTTCTGAACTTGGAAACTTCGGAACTTGAGAACTTGAAGCTCCGGGAACTTAGGAACTTCGGAACTTGGGACCTTCGGAAATTGGGGACTCACTCTCGGTTGTCCCTATATATTGATTGCTGGCTATCCTTTGATTGTTGGCTATCCCATGATTTTTGGCTCATGGGGTAGCCAGCAATCATGAGATAGTCAGCAATCATGGGATAGCCTGCAATCATGGAGTAGCAAGCAATCATGGAGTAGCCAGCAATCATGGAGTAGCCAGCAATCATGGGATAGCCAGCAATCATGGGATAGCCAGCAATCATGGGATAGCCAGCAATCATGGGGGAGCCAGCAATCCTGGGAGAGCCAGCAATCATGGGATAGCCAGCGATCATGGGATAGCCAGCAATCATGGGATAGCCAGCAATCATGGGGGAGCCAGCAACCTGGGAGAGTCAGCAATCATGGGATAGCCAGCAATCCTGGGAGAGCCAGCAATCATGGGGGAGCCAGCAATCATGGGGTAGCCAGCAATCATGGGATAGCGAGCAATCATGTGATAGCGAGCAATCATGGAGTAGCCAGCAATCATGGGGTAGCAAGCAATCATGGAGTAGCCAGCAATCATGGAGTAGCCAGCAATCATGGGGGAGCCAGCAATCATGGGATAGCCAGCAATCATGGGATAGCCAGCAATCATGGAGTAGCCAGCAATCATGGAGTAGCCAGCAATCATGGAGTAGCCAGCAATCATGGAGTAGCCAGCAATCATGGAGTAGCCATCAATCATGGGGGAGCCAGCAATCATGGGGAAGCCAGCAATCATGGGATAGCGAGCAATCATGGGATAGCGAGCAATCATGGAGTAGCCAGCAATCATGGAGTAGCCAGAAAATATGGAGTCGCCAGCAATCATGGGGTAGCCAGCAATCATGGGGTAGCCAGCAATCATGGAGTAGCCAGCAATCATGGGGTAGCCAGCAATCATGGGGTAGCCAGCAATCATGGGATAGCCAGCAATCATGGGATAGCCAGCAATCATGGAGTAGCCATCAATCATGGGGTAGCCAGCAATCATGGAGTAGCCATCAATCATGGGGGAGCCAGCAATCATGGGATAGCGAGCAATCATGGAGTAGCCAGCAATCATGGGGTAGCCAGCAATCATGGGGTAGCCAGCGATCATGGGGGAGCCACAATCATGGGGTAGCCAGCAATCACGGGGTAGCCATCAATCATGGGGGAGCCAGCAATCATGAGACAGCGAGCAATCATGGAGTAGCCAGCAATCATGGGGTAGCCAGCAATCATGGGGGAGCCACAATCATGGGGTAGCGAGCAATCATGGAGTAGCCAGCAATCATGGGGGAGCCAGCAATCATGGGGTAACCAGCAATCATGGGGTAGCCAGCAATCATGTGATAGCCAGCAATCATGGGGGAGCCAGCAATCATGGAGTAGCCAGCAATTATGGAGTAGCCAGCAAATATGGAGTAGCCAGCAATCATGGAGGACCCAGCAATCATGGGGTAGCCAGCAATCATGGGGTGGCCAGCAATCATGAGGTAGCCAGCAATCATGGGGGAGCCACAATCATGGGGGAGCCAGCAATCATGGGGTAGCCAGCAATCATGGGGGTGCCAACTATCATGAGGGTGCCAGCAATCATGGGGGAGCCAGCAATCATGTGATAGCCAGTAATCATGGGGGTGCCAGCAATCATGGGGAGCCAGCAATCATGGGGGAGCCAGCAATCATGGGGGAGCCAGCAATCATGGGATAGCCAGCAATCATGGGGGAGCCAGCAATCATGGGGGAGCCAGCAATCATGGGATAGCCAGCAATCATGGGGTAGCCAACAATCATGGGGTAGCCAGCAATCATGTGATAGCCAGCAATCATGGGGTAGCCACAATCATGGGGTAGCCAGCAATCATGGGGGAGCCAGCAATCATGGGATAGCCAGCAATAATGGGGTAGCCAGCAATCATGGGGTAGCCACAATCATGGGGTAGCCAGCAATCGAACGATTATAACAGGACAAGCTTTGGCCCAGTAAACAACAATACTTGTTGGTCCACAGCCAGTATCCAGAGCGACGCTGGTCCAACATTGAGCCAGCATCGGGTCAGTGTAGATCAGGTGTTTCCTGGGGACTACATTGTGTCACCAGTGACGCAGAACTGAAACTAACCCAGCAAACACAAAACATTTGTATATCATTTGTACAACGTCGGCCCAACGTCTTCGACGTTGGGCCAAAATTGTGCAAATGTTATACAAATGTTGCGTGTTTGCTGGGAAGGTAGGCTATTCCTATGTTCCCAGGGCTTGCATAGTGACATCGATCTCCAGCTCGATTAATGTGGTGTAAACGAAAACAGCAGTAACTGCTTACTTTTGAAGTAAGCAATTACTGCTGTTTGCCTTTGGATAGATCAGAGACGTATGTAGCTTACGTAGATGTTGTCACGTTTGCTGAATAGACCATAGGGAATGTTTGAATAGAGTGACAACATGTTACTGTGTATGCTATTTGTGAACACCACAGAATGCTACTAATGTTTGATTCACACCGCCGGACTTGAGAGAAACCTAATTATCGCCAGTGTGAATTTACTAAACGCCGGGTCACAACAGCTGTCAAATATACCAAGGTAAGATTGTTCATTATTAAGACAAAGCCGTGTGGTGTTGTGTTGTCACTTAGGCTCCTAATATTAAGAGGCTTTGATAACTCACCACTTCAGATTATGTAGAATTTAATTATCTATATTTTAGTAGGCTGTTTGTAGCAAATCATCTTCATAATCCCTCAGCATACACAAATTGATGGATAGTATCTACATATTTACTGAAAATAATCAAAACGCGTTCTTAACTCTTTAAGTGCTTCATTACTACTTAACATTTTCCTTTCATTTGAAGTTGGCATTGCTCACGCAATTGCCAACTTCAAATGAAAGGAAAATACCTCCTCACTTAAAAATTAAACCTGCCAAATTTCACAATGGGGGCTTTACTCAAGATTTATACATGCATATTTGTTCAATTTCTGTCAAATTTTAGTTGTAGAAAAACAGTATGAATGCGCTTAAAAGCGTCGCCCGCACTCAAAGGGTTAATATGATATCAACAAGGTGTTATTATGGTTTTTGGTAAGGCTATTGACACATGTTCACGATGTTTGTGTAGCGTTACGACATCAGGATATTTGAGAAACAGTTTATTGCAATTAGTTATTCAATATGGCGATTACGTGATATGTCTTTTTCAGAACATGTTCGGCTCTTTGTTCTCTTCCTGCTAAATCATAGCCCTCCTCTATATTATGAAATGGTATTAATGCTACAACGTACCAAACACACCGTACTGCTCACTCATTTCAGTAATTGAAGAACGGACGTTGCATCACACCTATTACAATTTCGACCAACATATCGATTTGGATTTCAAAGTTAATTATGCTAATTACAAGGTGACAATAAAACAATGTGATGGTTTTTTTTAAATAGGCATGATCGTGGTTATGTGAGTTTCATAATGAAATGCGTCTTGTATCATTGTATTTGGTAATTATATTTTGCATAATGAAGTGCAAAGTGTCTGTTGCAATATCCTTCATCATTATCATACTTCAGTGACATCTGTTATTGAATATTTACATTCTAATGCTGGTCCATCGTCATCGACGCTAGCCCATCATTGCACCAACACTAGTCCAATGCGGGCACAATATACTTTATCAATTTTCAGTGATAGTTGATTTGTTTTGAGACTTACTGTAAACCGTATGGGCTTATAGCAACACAAGGGTTAATCGTATAGGCTTAGCAACACTATGGTTATTCGTTTTTACATTAACTAATATCTATCAAATTTATAGCATGATAAGGTGGGTAAACTACGCGTTTTTCGTTATTACGACTCCTGATATTGTGTTGTATCATTTTTAAGTTTGTTTATGACATCATCCTTATACATAATGATATACCATATCTACTCAGATAACAACATCGATACCACATGTATACCTGCTTTAACACAAGGTCCATAGTACACACTGTAAACTTACCTGCTAACACCCCTCTTGTATACACTCTAAACAATATAGGAAATGAAATGAAATGAATCGGGCTTTAGGCCACCTTTGTGCACATATAGGCTAAACTGGGCCAGGAGAACCTCCCGAGGATGGTGAGATGATTGAGATGACACTGTCCTCAAGACACAGGACTCGAAATTCGAGCCCTGGCGGTCTGAGGCCGAGCACGCTACCTCTCGGTCACGGAAGCTCCCCACAATACTGACTTTCACACGTGGACGGGGAAGAAACATTTTTTGTTCTAAACAATATAGGTTCTTTAGAAGGAACCTTTCAGTACTATTACCATGCAACCCCAGGAGAACCCTTGCAGGGTTCTGCTGGGGTTGCATGGTAATAGTACAATGGTACTGAAAGGTTCTTTTTGAAGAACCTTTATTGTTTAGAGTGTAGTCACATAAGAATTGTCTATCATCAGGATAGAGTTGCTTACCCCTACATTATGATGATCAGGGATGATATATAAAACACTTTTGATTGTATCAGGTATGCAGAGAAGTGCTGTTCCGTTGTCGTATCCAGTTTTTTGCATTTTTACTCCCCCTTTTTAACGGCCATTTCCAAAAAAAGTCATTTACGGCCATAATGAGACCATAGTGATGTTTGCGCAATCATGGCAATATCGCGATAGAAGGAAGGCCAAAGTCCGGATTATGCCCTACTCTTATCGAATGACTTCAATAGTTCCCTCGCCGACTTCACGGGCATCGTCGGACCTTGTCAATGGGACTTCTATCCTTAGAGGTATGCACAGATTGATGGATGTTATCTACATACAGTAGGCACATTTACTGAAAATAATCTGCTGAAACGCGCTCCTAATATGATATCAAACAAGGTGGTATTATGGTTATAGGGCAGAGGGGTTATAGGGTAAGGTTATTGACACACATGTGGGCACGATATTGGTGTACGACGTTGGAATATTTATTTGAGAAATATGGCTTTGAGTTATGTGTGATTCAGCAATAACCAGATATAGTCAGTCAGCCAGTCAAGCGAAAATGGCTTAGTTCTTGATAAGGTATACACTGAAAGCTAGATAATTTCTGATGATACCAGGTGTTAGGGACATGCCTGGTGGTCACCACCAGGGAGGATGTAGAGTTTCAAAATGTTGCAATTTATTTGTTATTCATGATGGCGTCCAAATGGCCGCCAGCATACAGTCATACTTAAGAAATAGTGTAAATTGGGAAAATTTAGCTCAATTTTATGTCGTAATACACCATTTCAACTAGTTTAGAGTTACTAAAATTGTTATCGATAATAATTATTTCATTATTAATGGTGAAGGATTGGTACATGTATCAATACAGTGAATATATGGTAATGCCAATTAGTTAATCCAATTAATTATTATTTATAATAATTATTTCATTATTAGTGGTGACGGATTGGTATCAATGCAGTAGCTACAAATACGGTAATGTCAATATTATACACTCTTCGCACGAGTTTGCGCGTGAACATTAGTCTGAACAAAACAGCTTTGGTCACTGTGTGGCGTGTTGTTATTGAAGAGTGTGTAACATTAGTCTAAACAAAACAGTTCAGCTTTGGTCACTGTGTGGCGTGTTGTTATTGAAAAGGGTGTATTGTGTAAGCTTCTCAATGTTGGCTAAGTTTTATTTTGCAATTCACCATTTCTACTAATTTGGTGTTCACTGAATCTATCTAGACCACTCCCAGATAATTAAACAAAATATTTAACCCTATTAGCCCAAGAGGTTATTTTAGCAAGCACAAAGGCCACAATATCCTCTGTAATGTTAATTTACCATACTGCAATGAGCCTAATTATGTTATGACCTGAGATTTTAGTGGGGGACCCTAGAAATCATAACATTGTTTATTGTTACTTTGATGCCATTAACCATTACAATAATAGCTTTTGTCCATTCGCGAAAGGATGTGCTGACTTGAGCAAAATTCAAAATAGCCACCACTGACATTTTTTAAAACACATTCACAATAGTTTTTGGGGGTGACAGTCAACTCGCCCCATGTCAACTCGCCCCATGTCAACTCGTACCCATGTCAACTCGTACCCATGTCAACTCGTGCCACAAACAGATGTCAACTCGTACCACAATAGATGTCAACTCGTACGCAACAAGGTAAGTATCAAATGATGGTACGAGTTGACATCTATTACCACAATAGATGTCAACTCGTACCCATGTCAACTCGTACCCATGTTGACTCGTACCACTAAGAGATGTCAACTTGTACCATCATCAGATGTCAACTCGTACCCAGCAAGGCAGGTATCAGATGATGGTACGAGCTGACATCTCTTATAACACAACAGATGTCAACTCGTACCCATGTCAACTCGTACTCATGTCAACTCGTACCACTAAGAGATGTCAACTCGTACCGTCATCAGATGTCAACTCGTACCAAAGTTAATGTAGGTTTGGTTTGTTATCTATATATTACAGTCGTGTATTATATTAGGGCATGTTCAGCTTGCAATTCAATTCAATCTAATTATATCCTCATACAAATGATAACAAACACATCAATGTATATGATAATTATATTTATTTGTAAATTTGATTCGAATAATAAATGTAGACAATACATTAATTATTTCACAACATTGCGTCAATTTCATCATTTATATGTATTATATGTATCGTGCAATTGAGGTCAACATTTATTTTCACAATATTCTCATTGTCTTTTTAGATATCTGAAATATCCAACACTGACAAATGTAGTCATATATATCGCACACAGATGGTCCATGGTGGAAATGATAATTATATTTATTACTTTTATCCGTTTTATTTCAAACATCAAATGTAGGTAATACAGCAAATATTTCATAACATTTCGTCAGATTTCATGATTTATATACATATTGTACAATTGAGGTCAACATTTATATACACTATTTTCTTATTTTCTCATTGTCTTTTTAGAAAATAAGAATATTTCTAATTAGTAACACTGGTTCAAAGTAACATAAGTTCAAGGTCAATACGCTTTAACGGGATGACAAAGTAACACTTGTTCAAAGTAACATAAGTTCAAAATCAACACATTTTGACGGGGTGACAACGTAACAAATCTCAACTATTAGTCCAGGGGTATAAGATAATAACCCGGAACAAATGAATAATTGATATAAAAATTAATATAAGTTATTGTAATGGATTCATCAGGTGCTAAAACGTAAGTTAAAATACAAATTTTATACTCTAGACAAAATAGTTCATAAGCTATGGTTATCACCTCTCATTTTACCCATATTTACCACTTTTGGAGAGGAGAGGGTGGTTAAAAATTAATAGAAAAAAATGGAATTGTTGGATACTTAGATTTAGTTTTTCAAATAATTCATTACATACGAAATCAAACGACGCTGATTTAATATTAACGCAAAACTTGTTTATCGTGTCATAGTACTGCGGTGTTATGTAGAACGAGTGGTTCGTCCTTTGTTGAGCAGTACAGTGTCAAAGGTAATGGCCCAAGATTAAACCGATGCTTATCTTGTGAACATGTGATTGCAGTGTTTTATTTGCTAATTAGCCACTCACTAATCCTATGAACGCTAAGTGCATTGAGCCAGCGTTGGGGCAATCTGTGCAAACACATGGCGTTCATGCAATTAGCGTGACGGACCGTGACAGAACAAGGGGACGCTTACCCTTTGATTTAACCCTTTCGTTTCTGAAATCTGATGACGGACGAAGTTAGTTAGTTATTAGAAAACGGATGAATTAAGTGTAAGTGAATTAATTTATACTGGGTTGTAACAGGATAAAAAGTAAAAGTCTAGTGTTACTTTGAAAAAGTGTTACTTCGTGATCCCGTCAATACTGTAACTTTAAAAAAGTGTTACTTTGAAAAAGTGATACTTTGTGATCCCGTCAATACTGTTAATCCTAAAAAAAACCGATACTTTGAAAAAAGGTTACTTCTTGATCCCGTCAATACTGTTAACTTTACTTGTACTTGGTTATTAGAGTAATAATTGTCACCAGCCCCCCCCCCCCCGTCTGCCCATTTAATTTTACGCAACGTTGTATGTAGGCATAAGCATAACGGCATTATCACTAATTAGGGCGCTAATCCCATTGACCCTTCCAGTCTTAAAGTTTATGAAATGTCACTTAAAAACATAAAATATATATCTCAAAGTTGCTTTGGATCTGTCTTATGAGGACCTGTACAAAAATATGTTCCGTCTGAAAATGATTGAGATAAAATACAAGTTGCATTGAAATAATGTTGCAAAAATATTATAATTCATGATAATGTATGAAGCAATTATTTACGTGATGTGCTAAAATTATTATTTGAGGTCAGTGACATAAGGTCATGTTGGAATGGATAATATAACAAAATAACATTGAACATTGATTGTGCTCCATACCAGGTTTTGGTCTGAGTAATAAATAAAATTGAATTTAATAGGCCTGTCATACGCGCAATTAAATTATAAAATATTAGCTATATCAATAGGTGAAGAAAATTGAATTTAATAGGACTATCACACGCGCAATTAAATTATAAAATATTAGTAATATCGATAGGTGAATAAAATTGAATTTAATAGGCCTGTCACGCGCGCATTTAAATTATAAAATATTAGTTATATCAAGAGGTAAATAAATTGAATTTAATAGGCATGTCACTCGCGGGTATAATCAACTGTATGTCGACATCGCACCTCAGTACTGGAGTCATTCATACCTTTACTATCACAGCTTTAGCACAACAGACACATGGTACACATGGTACTAAAACATTGATTGATTGATGGAATTATATTGTCACTGCGCAGTAACAATTATCATCACTCTTCCCGACTTGTGATCACTATGACGCAACGTCGTATAAACATAACGGCATTGTCTGGGAGGGGAGGGGGGAGGGGGCAGCCGACCATTGTGGCTAATCCCATTTGGCATGCGTGGCTCAATAATTGAATTAAATATTATTTTATATTTGGTACGAGTTGACATCTAATGATGTACGAGTTGACATCTGTTGTGTTATAAGATATGTCATCTGATACCTGCCTTGTTGGGTACGATTTGACATCTGATGATGGTACGAGTTGACATCTCTTAGTGGTACGAGTTGACATGGGTACGAGTTGACATGGGTACGAGTTGACATCTATTGTGTGGTAATAGATGTCAACTTGTACCATCATTTGATACTTGCCTTGTTGGGTACGAGTTGACATCACTTGTGGTACGAGTTGACATCACTTGTGGTACGAGTTGACATCACTTGTGGTACGAGTTGACATCACTTGTGGTACAAGTTGACATGGGTACGAGTTGACATGGGTACGAGTTGACCGGTAATCGTTTTTGGTACATGTAAATATGCAATATTTATATAAAGCTCATTATACCGTTCTTTGACTGTCGGGCAAAACAATTTTACATAGATTTATATATCAATAAAATTTAATTACTGACATATTTTGGCAATATGACTGAACACATTTCTTTATGACAGCAAATAGGATATTGACACAAGCATATATACCCCTTTGACGCGAAAATGCACGCGGAAAATATGACCATCAGTTGCGAATAAAAATGTGCCTGGTTAGTCTGGTTTTCATGCCCGTATCTCTTCAGCCTCATGCTACGTAGTCAGGTCTAACCACCAAGAACATATGTGATGTTTATTAATGTGGATCAGGTCACCAGCGAGAAGGATGTATCGTTTGCAGTACCAGCTGCTAATATACCAATTTACATTTGGTATTGTACTCGAACCTTCCAAATTAAAACATTTCTAGAACCATCTATGCAGACTATAAATGGTCAAGTAAGTCAGGTTAAAAAATCTGACAGATATAATTGGAAGTAATTCCCCCTAGCCGACCCTGGGAAGCAAACACAATAAACATAGGCCTAATGTGGATGTTAACTTCAATCAAAAATAGTATTGAAATCATTATAGAATTGATATATTCTACTACCCAAGGACACAAACAAAAACCCCACGAATCTAAAAAAGGACAATGATACCATAAATAATAGGTTACCATTACTGGCTTGACCTTTAAACAAAATGAAACAACTATTTATTGATGATATTCTCAATTTGATAGTGCATTCTGTGATAATGTCTAATCGGATTCTCCCATGGCCTGTCCCCTACTTTTACGATCGATGCAATCAGGCATTTCAATGGCCAAACCAAGTCGTCGCCTCGGAGCTAAAGGATCCTATCTGACACTCGTCAGAGTGGCAGATAGGATCCTTTAGCTCCGAGGAGACGAAGTGTAATATACTAAACAACCTCCCATTAGATGACGGGTAAACCTTCTTTCTCATCACCAACGCTGTTTTTTATGGATTCATTGCATCACGAACAAAGAATTAAAGGCTGGTATTATTAATAGAAATAATTTATTTTGAATTTGCTAGCAATCAAACTGTTGTTTAGTGTCATGTTCAATCAAAATGAGAAATAGACAATGAAACATGTTGAATGCAATGATGAAAATAAGACTTCCTACAGAGTCCTGTAGAGCTGCATAGACAATGTTGAAGATATATCTTGAAAACTAGATGTGCCAAGGCAGACTACCTGAGACAGATAATATGTATCTAAATACACCCCCTTTCGAGCAATTGGTTGATTTACTCGTTCAAGCTAGATGTGTCGTTTATTGAAATTTGTCATCCAGTATGCCATATCTGCACGTGTTTAGTCGTACAGCTTATTTTGTTACCAATTTCAGACTGTAGGCTTACATATGCGTCACATATGGTGTCAGATATCATCACTAGATGGGACACAGTAAATAAATGGTTCAGTAACAAATCCACACCCCTCTCCCACAAATGAGGACTGTGGGTTAGCAATGACGTTTCACATGCAATGTCCTCAAAATGTATTATTTGCTTAGCCTTCCCTAAACCAACGCTCATGTCTGCAGTCCACTGATATGATACAATGTTTGGGAAAGTTTGGCTAGTCCGTTTTATTTACATTCAACCAGTAGTCCTCCACACAAACATATCATCAATATTAACATGTTATTTTAATATTTATTATTCATTACAAGGATACTAGGGTATGCGAAAATAACACTTAAATGATTCAACAAGTAGATTTAGGTGGGTGATTTTGAACATAGTCTTTTGTTGGAGAGGGCTCATGTTTTGTCGAGGGGCATAAACGCTCGTACTTTTCTTTAGAACTTTGAGTGATTTAGATTGACTCTCGACCACCTAAGTAATTAACATGGTGTATTACAGAATAAAACTGGACTAAAAATGTGCCAATTTACACACTTTTTCCTAAATTTTACTAAGTGATGGCGGCCATCTTGGACGCCATTTTAAATAACAGAAAACAAATTAATTGACCAATAAGTGTGATATTGCCTTAGTTATTGTACTGATACAATACATTACCATTAATAATGAATAATTTCTTATAAATATTAATTTTGTCCCTATTGACATTCTAGAAATGTTCAATACAAAGGCTTTCCGGGGCTAAACATGCTAAAAGGGTTAAATATTCAAATAATATTTTCTGGGATTGTCTAGAATAATTTATTGACTACTAAACTAGTTGAAATGGTGTACATGTATTACAAAAGAAAATTCATTTAAGATTGAACTGTTTAGGCAATTCCTTGGTCTGACTATCCGCCGGCAACTTCTTGGCCGCCATCTTGAATAATATACTAAAAATACACAAATATGTTAGCTTGGCATCATTAAGATCTTGACTCTACACATAATTATGCCCCTATAATTATCAGCATCACCCTGGTTTTTTTTTTAGGAAGGTTGACCCCATGGCTGCTGGAGCAATATATAATGTCCAGTCGGGTATAAAGAACAGGCTCTGTAAAAAAATTGTCTACCGTGTATGAGGTACTGTGACAAGCACAGAACATCATATAAACCCTCCATATTGAAGAAGTGATGTGTGTTTTCGATCAGGCTTTGTATGCGAAAGCAGCTGAGGTGATATGGAAACAACCACAACAATTTAGCCACATAGCTCGTCGTCTTGGTGTCTTTGCAAGAGATTCGGAAATGCAGGTTTGCGTGATTCAGCGATTGAATCTGGTATAATTGCAGAAGGATCAGTTAGCAGTGAGGATTACATTGATGGCTAGAGGACAATCACCCTGATGACCTGCCATATATGAACGAGGTTGTCTTAATAATGTAGGAACCATATGGTGACCTTTGTCAAAGTCGTCTTAACGAAGTCATCCAAAACGAATCTTGTGCTCGCATATTTATGCTGTACAACACATATTTTGAAAAACCAAGAAAACAAAGTGGCCAAGTAGCATCATTCTGGATGTCTCACCTTGACATAGTGGATATACTTCTAGGTCTGATCAGGGCATCGAGAGAGGGCAATTGGCAGTTGCATATGAGCGCCATTCACTGTATGATCCCTTGGTGTTTTGCATATGATCGACAAAACTATGCACGTTATCTTCCCATCTACTATGATCAAATGACAAACCTACCTAAAGATCATCCATTTTCATATAAACACCTTCAGCATGGAGGGCTACCAGTTCAGAGGTCAGAGCACAACCCCTTTGGGAAAGCTCCAATTGATCAAACAATTGAAGAGACTGTGAACAAGGACACTCAAACCCCTGGCGGAACTAAGGGCCATTTAATATCCAGGGGGGGGGGGGGCAGGGATATTGGGATGGACCAAAATATTTTTTTCAATATGATCCAGCTCATGGTTATTTTTTTCCAGCTGTACGGTTAACAAATTATTTATTTCAACCACGTTTGGAACGACTTTCATAAATTGCCAATGTATTATTTATTAAGGCTATATAATATAATATTATTAGCCTGATATTTGCAATGTGATAAACTGAATATCTCCAGAAACTTCATAATTTAATCGGCTAGAAAATAGTTTAGGCTTGCCCGATATATCATAAATTATTTATTTCAAATGGGATCGACATCAAATTATTTATTTCACTTTCTCCCTGCCTTTAATTATTTATTTCGAAAATATCCCTGCCCTCCCCCTGGATATTGAATGGTTGCCCCCTAAAGGCTTTAGCTTGAAACCTGCAACGCTAACAAGTAGGCCTACTACGTAAATGCAGAATACCGTAGCACATGTCTGCGACAACTTCGTAGTATTATTGACCAGAAGAGCTCAAGGCTGAGTCACCACGATCTTCAATCAACTCGCATTAAAAAAGGATGAGTCAGACGTTCAGATAGTTATTGATTTATTAGAAAACAGCTGGACAAATCCTTTTTCTGAGACACCATGTGATCTTGCCGGTATCGCAACTGGTAGAGTGGCCCCGAATGATGTGACGCGTGATCTTTTATATGCTCAACAGATTGGAAATGCTGTGTATGAAAAGTTTTAGTTGGAACGCATTGAAGTTAACCCTCATCAGTTTCATAACCCACTACTTAAACACAAGTTAAAAACATTTAGTCATCTTGAGCACCAAGTAAAATCTGTTCACAAAAAGAAAGATACTGTTTTAAAGGCTGATCATCAACTATTTCGACACTTCGTTCTGATGGTCAATCCCATCCAA
The DNA here is from genome assembly GCA_964017125.1 of Flabesymbios commensalis. Lineage (NCBI taxonomy): Eukaryota > Metazoa > Annelida > Polychaeta > Terebellida > Flabelligeridae > Flabesymbios > Flabesymbios commensalis. The sequence goes on from OZ024909.1 coordinate 19,114,999, forward strand.
TTAGGGACATCCGTGAAGTTTTGCAGCACCCACTGGGTCCTATACCATGGTATCTAGCCAACGGTGATGGTACTATGAAGAAAACTAACAAGGCTGTATTAGCAAAAAGACCTGAAGAAAAGGTGTCTGCAACCGAATTTGTCTCAGTGCCATCACTGACCATCATTGACCATCACTCATGCACAAACTACCTTTAATCTCGTTGGTTCTACAAGCAACTCAAATATTGCCTGCCAACAGAATAAAAAGCTGGAGACGAATTTTGTCCTCATAATCAAACAAAACACAACTTTTTAAATTATTCGCTGCTGACTGGAGGCAGTCACGCATACGAGAAAAATTGGGCTTAAAAGTATTCAAGTTTACATTTGATAAAAAGTGTTTCAGAATCATGCATGAAACCGCAGTAGAGGCTGGAGAGTTGAAAACCTCTCAAGAAGAAGCAGACGCTCACATTCTCTTGCATGCCAAGTATGCTTCGGGTTATAAATCAATTATTTTAGTAGCTGATGACACTGACATTTTGCTTCTCTGTCTGCGATTTTTCAATGACATTAATTCCAATATATACATACAGAGGTCCAGCAAGTCATGGATCAGACTAATAGATGTAAAAAAAAGTTGGCATCTGCAATAGGGAGAGGGGTATGCAACTCACATATTGGCATGAATTCGTTTAGAGGATGCGACACAGTAAGTTCATTTTCTGGCCATGGAAAACTTAGCGCATAAAAACTACTGCTTAAGAACAAGAAATTCCAAGATGCTTTTGCCAGATTTGGTCATCAATGGACTGTTCCAGACGACCTTTTTGACATACTACAGGAATTCACTTGCTTCCTCTACTCTTTGTGGTCTACAACCTGTGATGTAAATGATCTACGTTACGAGTTATTCAGAGCCAAGAAAGGAGATGTAGCTTTTGGAGAGCTCCCACTCTGTAGTGACGCCTCTGTCTTCATGTCAAAAGAGCCAACTACCAAGCAGCAATATGGCAACACTGTTTGTTTCCTCGCGTACCAAACCCTGTAGACAGGCATGGTTGGTCAGTAGACAATGGCGACTTGACAGTACAATGGATGGGTGGCTCTCCAGCTAAGGATATTGTCCCTGCAAACGGGATTGCAAAGGCTCATCCTGCCAAAGTGTAAGCAATGAAGCAATGACGCAATGAAGAGGATGATTGTGATTATTTTCAATGCTTGATTTCATCAGTGATTTTAGTAGCTGTTTATGTTGACTGCGTCGTTAACATGATTATAGGCTGATGAAATTGTGTATATAATAAGTAGTTTTAAAATTATTACTCATTAAAATATTTATATCACTGAAAATATCATCACATAATTGGCTTGTAAACGTGTCTTAATAACTACCTTATTCAGTGAAGTTTACAATATAATAAATAATTTTTATAGTATAAATGACACACATACAATTTTCATAGTGTTTATAATGACTGTGTTGTTGTAGTTTGTAACTGTGCATACCCAGGAAACATGACACATCGACACAATGGTAGCCCACCGTATATGATGTCGGCCAACATTGTGTCGATGTGTCGTGTTTGCTGGGTATAATGAATATTATCTGGAATACTTATTCAGATATTGCTTATTTCTAATCAAATCGTATAATTTCCATTGATATGTCTGGATTTTATTTTTTAGTGCTCAAAGGGTTATTTTCGCATAATAAAATATCTTCAATAAATTTATTAAATTTGTTTGTGTATTCTCAGTTGCGATTGCATGCATTTCTGCATTTAAATATATCTAGAAAATATAATCGTGTGATCGGCTATTAAAATGTGCCTTAATAACTGCCTTATTCAGTTTGCAGTAAGCTAGGCCTTTGTGTATAAATGACATTCATACATTGTTTTGGTTTGATGTCATAGTGTTTATGGTGACTGTTATTGTAGTACGTAACTGTATATGATGAATATAATCTCGACTGATTAATCATTAAGATTTCAATTATTTTCCTAGTTAAATCGTACCATGTCACTTAGTTCGTCAGTTTCTTATTTTATTTTCAGGGCTTAAAGGGTTATTTTCTTATATTAAAATTGATTTAAATTTAATCAACGTTTGTTTTTGTGTTCTCAGTCACCATTGCATGAATCTCGGCATTGAAATGCGCTCACGGGCATCTTAATTGATACTCATCACTTACATTAGATAACGGTAGAATTTACCGCGAGAGAATCATCAAAATAATACGATATTACATACAAACAAAGTGTTTTTTCTAACCTTAAGCTACTACTTACAGAGGTCCATCATACCATTTTATACTCCTCAGATGTATGGCTAAACGAAAAGCGAGAAATTTTTTGGTACCTCCATTTGGTACAAATTCCGATTTTTTGCTGTCTGTACCACGGACTACAGGATGCGCAGAGAAGTGCTGTTCCCGTTGCGTGTCCGTTTTTTGCATTTTTGCGCCTGTTTAGCGGCGATTGCCCAACAACCATTTATGGCCATAACCATGAAGTAAAAAATGCACCCCCACATTATAATATTATAATGGCTAATGACAAATAAGACACTTTCGGTTGTATCAGGTGTGCTGAACATGAAGTTATGGACCAAAAATCAACACAAACTATATAAATTACAGACATGTTTATTAGTGTCTGAACATTGCTTCGTAAGGCAGACTGTTAACATAATGCCCCTATTGTACAATTTGCGCCACAGAAGTCTCGTGATCAAATGACCAATATGAGGATCATTTGTCACAAATCGGGCATCAAATCAGTAGATTTTTATATTAACAGTGATTAAGACTAACAATGGTTCATGGGGGTGCCAGTCGATTCGCCCCAAAACCAACTCGCCCCAACGAGCTCGCCCCATATTTATAACAACTCGCCCCAACCGACTCGCCCCACATTATACCAACTCGCCCCACATTATACCAACTCGCCCCACATTATACCAACTCGCCCCACATCTATACCAACTCGCCCCACATTTATACCAACTCGTCCACCCAAGTCTTTCCATTTTGGCGACGTTTAACATTTTTATTTATGTGTAAAAATTTAATGCTAGCGAAATTTAATGTTAGCAAAATTTAATAATGCATTTAATGTCAGCGCAATTTATTAATGTGCATGCATTTATTGTTTAGCGAAATTTAAGTAAATAAATCCTCGTAGATTAAGTTAATTATAAATGATTGTGAAACATTTTCTATGACGCTTAAATGATTATCCACTGTTAGGTCCATGCTCTTTTGAGCTGCAAAAATGCACCTCTTATTATAATTAGCTGAATGGTCTACGCCCCTTATTATAATTAGCTCACTAGTTAAGTCTTATTGACTCACGGGATAAGGCGCATGAGTATTGAGTATATTGTGTATATAACATTTATATTGCGCCTTATCTCAATTGATTCTAAGGCGCAGCTGAACATCGAGAGTAACTTAGCAAGGCCTGTTAGCATTCAAATTCCAACTCAGTCTCCGGGGAGGTATACAGCTGAGCTGCCATACTTTGTATGACACATTCTTCGGCCCAAGTCTGGTTTTCTACTCCCTAATTTAAATAACAACTGAATGACCGCTTCTTGAAATCAAAGGATTACATATTTCTGAATTATATATAAAGTTATACCAAAAATGAATTAAAAAAAAATATATAACTGTATAAGGTCGAGCTATCAACATATGATACATAACATTATGTTGTCTCAAATTTCCGCAGCAATATATATATCATATCGAATGACCAATTTACAGTGTCATGAGACATATGCCAGCTTTATTACAGGCAAGTGATCTATCACATGCAATCTATTACAATTACTATTGGTTTGATATTCTTCTATTGCTATTATTATTACTGTTACAGTCTTTGCGTTATATTACTACCGGTATTATACTATTACTCTACTATCTATTACTATCAGTTTATGACTATTACAATAATTTTTCTTCACCATTTCCAAAGACATAACAAGCCTTATTGCTATCATATATTCTCCATATACATTTTATAATAACAAACATCAAATCATATTAATGTTGAGATTTTTCTTAATACAAATTAAAAATATGTATTATTAATCTAATGTATAATTGGCATTTGTTCAGATATCCTGCTTTTTTTTATATTATCGCAATGTCATCTGATAGTCATGATAACACTGTGCGTAAATATAAGTAGTATGCCTTTCTTCATATTCAGATAACCAACATATTAGTTAGACAATATAATGTTTATTTTATAATGGCTAAACATTGTGCGATAACATTTTTAATGGTTCTTTCTAGAAATGATATGTTTGTATTTAATGACATGTTTAAATTTGTTTTGACTTAGTCTAATGTTGTTTCTAAGGCCGTTAGGGTTAATTATGTCTCCCCTCTGTACACAGAAGGGGAGACATAATTATAGGTTTACTTCTCACCGCTCATTTTTATGTCACATCAGTTTTGTGTATGTGCGTTCTGTTCTCTCCGTCCATCATTAATGCGTTCAAACACAAGACGTTGACCCAATGGCGGGTTATAGTTGGCCCGCCATCTACGACGCTGAGCTAACATCAGCCCAGTATTGGGTTACCTTGTCGTGTTTGATGCCACGCTGCATGTGGGCCAGCGTCACAGACGGCGGGCCAACATTAACCCAGTTTTTGTTCAAAGCATCCTGCGATATTACAGCCAGCATGAGGTAGTCCTACTGACTACGGTTGAATGGATACTAGCCAGCTCCGGCGCCGCTGGCCCAACATTTACCAGATATTGGGTCGGTGTTGGCTTGCACTGCCTGACCCGACAGCGTTGAACCAGTGCTGGTTTTATGCTGGGCCAGCGTCGCAGATCGTGGGTCAGAATAGGAACAGCATTGGGTCAACGTCTCGTGTTTGCTGGGAGTGTTGACAGACCTCATTTGTGTTTTGCACAGGAACGGATGTGAAGATATTAAAACTGTTGCCCAACTGATTGAGCCTGAAGACGATTTAGTTACAGTGGCCCATCCCATAAAGCATCCTAAATTAAGATTATCTTAACTTTCTCTCATTTCGATTAGAAAAGTTAAGATCATCTTAGCTTTTCTAATGCAAATAAGAGAAAGTTAAGATGATCTTAATTTTAAGATGCTTTGTGGGATGGGCCCCTGTAGATCATCTTCCCGCAGCATGTCTTGACACAGCGAACCTTGCGGGGGAAGATGCTGTAGATAAAAAAAACGGGTTCCACCACATCAAAATACATAGTCTCTACCTGTCTACTGTCCAAAGGAGCTATTTAATTTAATTGAATTACAAAAGCCATTAACACAACATCTCATAGCTATCAACCTTTATGGTTACGCTGCTGGAGGGGAGACATATGGAGTTTTTTTTAACAAAAAACTAGACTCTTCTAGTTATGTTTCGTTCGCGGTCTGTGCACCATATATTTGTTCTGACCATCAGAGCAAAAAGATCAAAGGTGTTTAACCAAGGCCTGGCAATGACCTGTTTTGATACTGTTTAGGCATTAAGATTGGAAGTTGCGCTTCATTGACCATCGGTAATTAAAGTGCGTGGTTCTTCACACATTAAGCTGTATAAACAAATATAATGCCGGCAACTGACAGGCCTTCCAGCGAGCTTGAGAGGTTGTTTTAATGTCGGCCCGCCCTCTGCAATGTTGGTCCAGTACAAACACATCGTGTGTTTGTAATGTGCATAATACACTGTGGGCGTCATATATAATTACGAATTTGAACTGATAGATAATTGACAAAATATCAATTTAGTAATTAAATTTATTTTCTGCGATCAGTGGCATAGGTTAAATTGATGTGAATAATCAAGCGAAATTAGAATAGTGTAAAATAAAAGTAATAGACTATTATAATAATGGATAATAATAATGGTAAGTTCCTATATAGCTCACATACAATGCTCTGTACGCTTCACACACATTACCCTTGATCACTGGACCTGTTCATTTATGTACCATTTCAACTCCCTTATCTATTACTTAACCATCTATTGCTATTACTATTACAGCGAAATTGCCCCCGTTACCTATTACTATTACCCATCCCTGATTTATGCATGTATATAATGCTTATAAAAAAAAACTTTAAAATATAGTGTTCTTTATAAGTTGTGAGCTATTATGAAGTAGTCCTATAATTTATTTTGATTGATTAGTGTGGTAAGAGCAGTCATAGGCCATGCCAATTGGTCCAAGAGGTGGTGCGAGTTAGCAAAAATGTGGGGTGAGTTGGTAAGAGCAATGGGGCGAGCTGGTAAAATATGTGGGGCGAATTGTTAAAAGTTGGGGTGAATTGGTCAGATAACTGGGGCGATTTGGTAGTAGAAGTGGGGCAAGTTGGTAAAATAAGTGGGGCGAGTTGGTTGGGGCGAGTTGGTAATGAGGCGAGTTGGTAGGGTGTGCGAGCTGGTTTTGGGGCGAATTGACTGTAATCTAGAATATATAATAATGTTATTATATGTTCTTGCTGTAATCCAGACAGAGTCAGCTCTTAGCAAAAGAGGGGAGTTGCTTACAAAATGCATTTTTCTGCAATTTCGGGTTTTTAGCAGGGTTGTCACAAGTACATTGACTGAGTACAAGTACAAGTACATTAACAATTTTCAGGTACAAGTACAAGTACAGGGTTTTGTGAAATGTACTTGGGTACAATTACCTAATGCATAATACAAGTGTATAATATAACGCGCATAACAACAAATATATCGGTAAATGCATAAAGTAACAAATGGAATATACTGAGTTGAATAACTTATTTATTCATTGCATATTGATGTATTGAATCAGATTAACAGTCATTATGGGCTCAATAAATTGTTTATTCATTGCATTTTCATGTATTGAATGATATTAACAATCAATGTGACATCAATAATTGTTTATTCATTGCATATTGGTGTAATGAATGATATTTGCAGTCAATTTGAGCTGAGTAAATAGTTGTCTATTGAATGATATTAGCAGTCTATGTGAGCTCAACAAGTTGTTTATCAATCTTATTTTTGAGTATTGAATGATATCATACAGTTATTCATTTCTGTGAATTTCATGTTATGAACATACGTTTTTGAAACGTTGAATCGCTCAGTTGGCATCTCTCCGGTGGAAATACCTTATCTGACATACTAAATAGTCTCTCGGCTGCAGCAGATAATGCAGATATACAGTCAGATACTGTAACACCAGATTGCTTGAATTGGGGAAAACATTTATATTTGCTTCAAAGTATTGAAGAGGATCACTACTGTGGTCTATTGTAGGTTGATCATGATATCCAGGTTCTTTGTCACACATATTCGTTGTTACACTGATTTCAACATCATATTTAACCATACAACTAAACAAATAAACGTTATTTTTGGAGGTGGCGCCACAGCTACATCATCAATTTGCATTTTATTGGAGCATACATCTATATAGCCAGAGAAAGATGGATTTTTTTAACAAAACCTAAAACAAATTCACCAAAAATTTCATTTACCATTGTATAGTATGGTGTCTCAGCTAACTTCGAACAATTTGTTTACCCTCAACTGTTATAGAAGGGTTTTCACAGAGCAAGATGAAAGATAACCGAAAGCTGTAATGGAAAAAATCTGTCATGGCATGGTTTAATCTGTCTCTATTAGATGTATGTGGAATAGATAAAGTATAAGTGTAGAGCTTTTTTTTGTTAAATATTGTGTCAGAAGTGATGGAAAAGTGTATTCACAGTCATGTTAGTATAACTAACAATAATATGATTCCCTTTGAAAAACACGGCTTTCTAAAAGTCAAACCTTGCAGTACCAAACTAACCAAATTGGTTCATATTTGGACAGTTAAAATCACACTGACATAATATATTTAGATGTCAGTAAATTTGTTGACAGTGTATCATACAGACGGCTTCTTCACAAACATTAAGTGGTTGTAGAGGGTGTTAGTAGTCGGGGATCCACAAAGCGAAAAGCCTTCAAAAATGGGTTGGACCTGACGTGGCCTGCTATACTTTTTATTTGCCTTTTTTCTGTTTCGTTATACCTTTGGATCACATGATTGACTGGTCTGCTTTGCCGTAAATATTGCAAATTTGAGCTGTGGCCATTTTTGTGGACAAAGCTGTTAATTTTTTACCGCAAAATACGAAAATAAATATATTCATTTCAAATTGACTGTGGGTGGCTTGGGCTGAAAATATATGGTTTTCGTATCGCAAAACACAAGTGATGGCACGATTAAATGAGTTAGTATATCTACAGAAGCTTTCAAAATGTTTTAGATTTATATTAACTGTAAAAACACCAAATTTGTGTGTGTGTTTTGTGATTTTTTGTGTTATTCAGTTGTTAAAACAAATTTATTTTAACAGAATCAATGATAGTTTCTATATACTTTGTTTTCCTGTTATGGTCTGTTGAAAAGTTTATATTTATCTTTCTTCAAGAGGAGGAGTTGATTTTATAATAAACTGCATCATGCTGATTTAACTAATATACATGTAAAGTCAACGTGCCTGCATTCTGACAATAGCAGCGGTAGGTCAGCGGTAGATTCCACTGTTTCACTAAACCTACAGCTGCTACTGTCGGGATTCTTGCTTGCAGTGATGGTGATAATAATTGTTGATATGTCGAGTGCACATTTATTATCATTATAGCTGTTTGCAGCATGTTGAACGAACAGGTCAGTTTACACAACAGCAAAATTTTTTCTGACACTACCCTATATGACACAACACTGGCCCCTCCTTAATGATGATGATGTATATTTGTCACATCCTTGAGGAATGAATTTCACAAATACCTAGAAGATCAGGGTGTGGAGAATGTAAAATCATACAGATCTCAGTTATTAGTAGCACGGCTGCAGATACATTATGAGGTAGATGGTAACTGGAAATAATGGTTATGTACCACAGAAAGGTCATTCAAGCTTGATTTGCTCTGCAGATCATTGGCATAGTTAAAGAAGGCATGGTTAAAAATGATACATCAGATAGCTGAGTATGAAGAAGAAAGTGATGGTGAGGTGACAAAATTAATGATGATATCATACATCACCCATACAACACATACGAATGAAACTGAGTGATCAATGAAACGCAGAGAGGAGACAATAAAATTCCAAACATTATCATTCATCGAAATTAAGCAGAAACTGTAAATAATACTGATGCTGATCATTGAACTTGGATATATCATACCTAGAAATAGCGAGCGTCACCTCGTACAATAACATGTTTAATAACGGATGCATCTCCTGAAGTTGGTGAGGATGGCCGGGTCCACGTCCGTCAAAAACAGCATGAACAAATCCTCAACAACCCAGCTCCAGATATTTATCATTCAGTCGGATGTATCCCAACTCCAAAACAAGTTGACACAGCACTACATATTCTCAAAAAGACTATAGAGAAGCAAGAAGACTTTAACGCTTTTAAATAGATTTGGCAATTGCATCAGCTACCAAGGTACATTGCAACTATGGCAAAGTCAATTAATGAACATATTTTACGCAGCTTGTATTTGATAATCTTGACTTCCAAGAATATATTAAAGATGAGCTAACACTACATGGCACAAATATATTGTAGAATAGGATACAGCAACAGCTGGTGTTCCTCTGCTAAAATCACGCGATCTTCTCTACGGTTTTCTCTACCATTAAATCTCAAGGAAAGTCACCTCAGACTCAGAGATCGTCGGAAACGTCGTTCCTGTTAGGAGTTGAAACAGAGCCGTTGAATAACCTTTAAAATTTTGTTCACATTTGTCCTACTCTTCTTCTGGAAGACGTGCACCCGATCGAAAATGCTTCGACGTGGGCTTCTGTTCAGGCATTTTTTACATCAGACCTTTCAAACACAACTATGGTAGGATATGGCCTTTTCTTTCTAGAATCTCTCCAGTATTGACCTTTCGTCAAAACTAGAGCAAAAATTTACAATAGTCACAGGTGACCTAGAACTTCGGCCTGCAAAACAAACCTGTTAAATAATGCCAACGTGATTTTGCGTATGGGGGGCTTCCATATTGCCAGGACTTTCTTTGGAGCGATTGGAAATTTGATGCAGGGCACTGGAATCGTGGACATCATGGTTGAGGTCAATGCGCGTTTGTGTGGAACAGCAACTAAAATTATTTCTGTGAAGGAATATTATGCAATGCTGCGTGATCATACTATGGTGCAAAAATATATGTTTGCATCATCAAACAATCTTAAAGTAATGTTGGTAGACGCCATGAGATTCATTCAGAATTACCAGCATCATGGAAGTAGCACGTTTCATGAACTCAAAGATAAATATATCAAGCTACATCTCAGCATTATATTATACCACATAACTGCAAATGCGTTCACTTTGTTGGTTATCGATATGATGTGTCCTCAGAATTAGGTTTTCTGGTTGAGGATAGCAGAAGAAGAAATAAGATTAGCTGCAGCAAGATGAGATAATACAAGCTACACCACACGCTTGTCATTCCTGATTGGAAAAGCTTTGTTCACAATACTTTGAATAAGGCAATATTTTAAACAACATGAGAGAAAGTTGGACATTAAAACTTATGTTGCTCCTTGTTTTCGAGCTGCCTGAGTTGTCCTGCGAGAATCACGAGGAGGCAGACAACAGAATGTTTGCTCACATGGCTTACTTAATAAAGTTCGGGTTGAGGAGAGCGAAAGAAAAAGTGAGAATAGCTGCAGATAAGAGAATACAGACCACACGGCACGCTTGTCATTCCTATTCAGATCCAGGCATTCTAAACTTTACAACTAATTTGTTCTGATTGTTTCAAAAACAGATAAACCTCCATACAGCATTTACTATCATTATGTCATTGTTCCTATAGTACAGCTGCTTGTGACCATTTTTAAGTAATCATTTATTGTTGTTTTATAGTAACATTGTTAGTTAATTCACATTTAATACGGCCATTTTTACTACATAACTAGATCTTATATTTGCATATCAAATATGAAAGTCTCCACCTTCCACAATTAAAAGCTTATTTCCAATGCAGTGACGATGGGGCTATATAACAGAAGTGCCATGGCGGCCACCTTTGATATGCAATTTAGCCAATTTTCAAACTCAAACAGGACAGTCCACATCCCTGCAGGATTCAAACTGATTCTTGGAGAAGTTTCCCGTGATCCTGCGCTGATGTCCTGCGAAAAGCTCACATGGCTTACTCCAAAGAACATCATCACGATAGGCTTTAATTGTGGCCAACAACACGGATGCTTATACTTTATCACACAGCTGCATGATCTACATGAACTGCGGGCAAATAATATGAATAACTATTTACCTGTTCATGCAATTACGGATGCCCTGGCAGTGAAATATGCTGTTAAACCTGCTGATATTGCATTCATTCTTATCAGCACTTATATAATAACATGATGTGACACCTTGAGCTATCTCTAAAGACGATGGGGGGAAAGGCGTGCCTACAAAGCTGCTATTGATCGCTTACAAGAACTTCAACCCCAGCTGAAATATGGAAATGATAACAAAAGCTTGAATGTCCAAGAAGATGTCATGTCATCCGCCAGATTATATATGATGTCACTCTACGACAGGGATGACTTTGAAGAGAATTTGGATGCGTTACGAGCCCATCTCCTTTGTAACATTAACGAAGGCATGCCTTGTCACCAACATAATATGCATGTAAGTTGCACCTGAACATGTCCTGTTTTAGTTGGTTATATGTAAAAAACACACTTGAGTCAACTGGCATACCCTGTTGCAACCAACCATGACAGACATATCGTTAATGGATTATGATGCACAAAAAAACCCCAAACATGCTGACGTGGTAAGTATCATGAGTACTGTCGCTGTAAGTAAAGCAAGTGTTCCAAAAACCTTTCTTGTCAAGTGTGTTATTGCATGACCGTGCACTGTATTTGCCAAGAAATACATGTATGCATGTAAATGTACGCATATAAACTGTGACATGGATCACTTCATATTTAACAGTTTTCTCAATGCAAACTTAATATATGTTGAGTTAGTTTACCATGATATGAGAAGATGCGACAGTATACTCTACTTTTAATGGTGTAATGATTACATATAATGATACAAATATTTCGTGTGATGAAGTATATTTATTTTTGATCAGTGCATTATTATCGTTTTATTTTATATATATATCTGTCTTACTAGGCAGCTCTGCTATGTAATTTACTTGAACCCTAGTTTTACTTGGCTGAATATTGATCACTGGATTATAACTGGTGAAAATGACAATGGTGAATGTTAGCATAGAAGTATATATGTATATGGTGTACATTTATCAACATTAAGTGATAAGGCTTACTTGATTGATATTATATATTAGTAATAGAAATACTTTACCTCACAACCTGGTACTTGAAACGTATTTTAATATAAAGGATGTCAACTTTGAATTATTATTTAGTCACCTACAGCTGCATCCCTTTCTTATAACGTTTAATATTAGTCACCCGCAACTATTCAGAACCAGTCATTCTAACTAATTTGTTCTGAATGTTTCAAAAACATCTGCAGATAAAGCTCCATACAGCATTTACTATCATTATGTCATTGTTATTATAGTACAGTTGATTGTGGCCATTTTTAAGTAATCATTTATTGTAGTTTTCTAGTGACATTGCTATATTAGTTAGTTCACATTTATTAAGGTTATTTTTAATACATAACTAGAACTTATATTTGCATAGCAAATATGAAACTCTCCAACTTCCACAATTAAAAATTTATTGCCAATGCAGTAACAATGGGGCTATATAACATAAGTGCCATGGCGGCCATCTTCGATATGCAAATTGGCAAATTTTCAAACTCAAACAGGACAATCCCCCAAAGAGGGTTCATAAAAAAACGCAAAAATCAGATCAATATTGACGACTGGAGAGCGTTTACGTTGATTTTGAATATGCAAATTAGCCCATGGTGGCCATCTTGATTATGCAAATAAGTTGCTGTTTTAGAATTCAGACAGGATAATCTATCAGAGCATGTTATGAAAAAAATTCTCGAAGGTCGGATAAATATTGACGACTGAAGATCGTTTACGTTTATCTTGAATATGCAAATTAGCCCATGGCGGCCATCTTGGATATGCAAATTCGCTGATCATTCAAAAAACTTTAAATCATTAAAAAATGTTTTCTAAATACATTAGATCACAAACTATTATAATAACATTTGTTTTTGTATACTGATTGTATTATTGACCAGACAAAACAAATAATAGTGAATTTTCAGAAATATTTTCATTACAAAAATGAGAGTACCCTTCCAAAAATAGCCACAATTTTTTTTCGCAATATTTTCGGCAAAGCAGATCAGTCAATCTTTCGAGCCCAATAGCCAGACTAATAGAAAAAACACAAATAAAAAGTATAGCAAGCCACGTCGGGTGATCTCAAAATTTGGGTACCTGGATCCCCGACTATAGGGATGAAGCTGGTTAGATGTTTCACTTTGTCGTTCCACAAGGCTCGATCCTGAGACTGTTGTTGTTTTTGTTATTTATTAATGATATGCCTAAGGTTGCAGGCTCTAGTCAGTTGAGTTTATTTGCGGATGATGCAACATGTCATAGAAATGTTTTAAAACATAATGAATGTCAATTACACGTACTTCAGAATGATCTAAATAGTTTATAGACTATTGACAACGCTGGTGATTAAAGTTCTGTTTTGAGAAATATACTATATTACCTGTTACCAGGTAGAAAAATTATGTATGTATAGTGTAACCATATACCAGTTCACAGGGTACAATGTATGAAGGATCATAGTGTTTCTGCTTCTAGTGATTTGTTCAAATTCCCTTATAATTACATTAGTATTCAAATGTAACAGAATGATGTGGATGATAAAACGTTATGTTGGTTCCAAAGCTCCTGTAACTGTTACATTTTATTTGTACAGTGCACTTGTTTACAGTAACCTTGGACAATATTGTACAGCTTGATTTCCATTTATTTTTTCAACGAAATGCAAACATTAGAATCTATTCAATAGGCACATCTACGCTGTATACGTAATTATCCTGATTAAAAATACAACGATACCTATAACGTTTCAGGTCCTTAGCTTAAGTACTTTTGTCTTTAACAAGTGTTCAGAAATAATATTATTCACGATTATATTTGTGGTGAAGTCTATAATAAGAGCTTAAATGGTTTTGGTTGGAATAATGTTGGACCAGCGTCACAGACGGTGGCCCAGCATTACATCAGCATTGGGCCAATGTATCGTGTTATCTGATGTTTCTGGCCCCATGATTTTAAAGGTCACCAACATACTGCAGCATTCAGAAAAGACTGTACAATCACCCAATGCTGTTTCAATGACGGACAAGCATCGAAGACTGTGGGTCAACATTGAAACAGTATCGGTTGAATGACACGTGTTTGCGCAAAGTATACAACAGACACGGTGATAGATTAGTGATGAGTCAGCGTTGCAGACGATTGACCGGCATTGAGCCAGCAATGGGCTGCAACGCTGGCCCAACATTGAACCGTTATTTGGTGGGTGGGCCTACATCCTCTGTATCAGGTACATCGTAGGTAAGTATTGAATGAATTTTGGCCAGCACCGGCGAAGGTGGTGGAAGTAATACACTTCGAAGACACTTAGGATTCTAGCCAATGAGGAAGACCAATACTCTGATTTTTTGTCAGGAGCACTCAAGCAGACTAAAGACGGGCCTCGGAGTTCGGGAGCTCCTTTTCTAGTTTTAAAATTGGGTTTAAATGTTATTTCAATGATTTGGTATGTCAATAATATGTGTTCATGGTCGAGGGCATGCAAATGTTACATGTGTAAGTAAAATCAGAAATGTGCAATTATGCTAGCTTTATATTTATTGTTATTTGATTAATTATTTATATATATTTTGGACGACCAAGCTTGCATTGATGATATAGTAAATATACTGTACGATGTCTGTTTTTGGTGGCCCGGTCATCAACTTTTATTACAGCAATTATTTCAATAGATTTAGCTATAGTTATGTGATGCATATTAATTGTAATTGTTTTTGTGTTCATGGCAAATAAATAAATAAATATAGATGGTCCATCATAAACTCAGTTGAATATCCACGAAACATGAACTGTATATTTTTGAATGACTCCCAAAAACAGAAGATAAGCTTATTAAAGCCACATCCAAAGGTTATACAAATAATGGCAGATAATAGCAAAAATAATGTGGACCATGAAGAATTAGCAAAAAACGTAATGGAGAATGATGCTTCTGCAGTCAAATTGGCTTTTACTTGGCTTGAAGAATACAAACCATTTGATGAAATTTAATTTGACACATAGACTATAGACAGACTCAGAAAATGTTCTATCAATGAAACAGTTGGCAGACATTGTTTTATTATTATTTATTGTAAAACTACCACCAATTCTTTAATCAGCTAATTTTTAAACACATTGAGTATTAATTATCACTCCACATGTTACTTCTGTGAGAGAGTCGGCCATTTTTTATTTTACCCTGCTAAAAATGTAGAATAAACACATTTTGTGTGGCTAGTCAAGACCTTATGTAGGGCCGTGTTACAAACATATTTTGGCAAGAAATTTGTTTCATTTTTTTTCAACCTTTCCTGACTAATAAGCAGCAAGTAGAGTCTGTCTATTAAGTTCATGTCCTCCGGCACTGCACCACAACATTTTAAATCATGGATCTGATGATGATGGCAGTTTTGAAATTGTCAGCACTTTTGTAAGAGCCAAGACGAGCTTTTTTTAAGCTGGACAAATTTTTTGGTATATGAATTAGTAACTGACACATTTTCAAGCTGTGCTCTGAAGCCCCTGATACAAGGCAAATGACAAGACACATTTGTGTTCAAATTGCACATACTTCGTAGCCTATTAAAATTGCACCAATATTTCAAATAATTCTGTCAGAAGAATGCACTCTTGTGTATTAAGTTTATGGGAAGTCGAAAGCTCATCTTATCTATCAGCTGGCATTTTGTGAATTGATTTGATTATAGTCCATGGTGGTGCATTCGTAAGCTGTCCTCTCTTTGTAGAAGGTTAGTGGTTGTTGTTAACGACCTGAAATGAGCACCAATTCTAGCTGCTTTGTTAATTTGCGCATAGTCCTCAAACATGTTAAATGAATCTTTGATCCCAGGCAATAGTCATTACCAGGGCTGTTTTTCTATAGTGTTTACTGGGCATTCTGTGGCATAGGGCCGTCTTGATTCAGTTCACACAGCATTATTAGATTTGACCTAGGTATTATTAGACGTCCAGATCATTGTCTTGAACGTCCACTAGTCTCTATCCTGCCGTCTACGAAGCACTGGACGCGACAAATAAGCTACATTTGTCCAGCATCAGTGTGATGTATTTCCAACGTTTTCGACGTTGGCCAATATTTAAACAGCTTCTGGCTAATGTTGCGTGTTTTTTGGCTAATAATGCTTGGTATCCCTATCTCTGCGAGCAGCTCAGTCACTTGAACAGACGACCCGAATTTAAAACACACCGCTCTGTGGTGGATAGAGAGAGAGGTCGCCGGCGGTACCCTCCCTCGTCTGTTCAACGTACCAAAACACGACCAACAACACGACCCTATAAGCACGACCCAAAAACACGACCCTATAAGGCCTTTGAACCGAAATATTTATAATTCACAATTTTGAATTTGTAGATTTCTAAAAAAAAGTGAGCTGTACCCCACTAGGGTACATCCAGTTGTGGACCTACAACTTTTTAGAAAAAGAAGGGTGCTTATCTACGTCAAAACAATGTTCGTTTATTGAAGGTCCACCTTCTGCGATGCTGGCCCAACATTAAACCGACATAATTTGAATGTATCCTGTTTGATGGGACATGATATTCACCCAGCATTGCTTTTCATGCTGAGCAATACCAGCAATTATATTTTCCCTTGATTTGTTTATGCTTTGTTATGAGACATTAACTATTAGATTGATGGTGAATGTCAAAGTTATATAAACATGAATATAAACAAGATAAATAATAAATAATTATATAGGTAAATATTACTTTGAAAAAAATCATTTTAAAATTAACATAAATTGCTATATAATTCATAAAAAACGGTTATATTGTACATACCAAATAGGTAAGGACTGGGAAGCATCAAGAATCATGGATGATTTCATGAGTGGATGATTAGAGGAATCACCAGCCGCACCAGTCGCTGATAACACAGTGGTGATCCCCCGACAGCAAGGATGATTTCATGAGTGGATGATTAATAATGCCGTGTTCTTCACTAATTATCTAATAAATAAACAAACCACTTAGAACGTGTTGTGTTTGCTAGGTGCATTACAG